>JAMXBD010002312.1:0-212156 GCA_024138025.1 Combretum micranthum | reverse complement strand
TAAACTAGTTCACAAGAATGATGTTTGGAAATTAGTTCCTAGACTCGAATGTAGACCTGTTATTGGAACCAAATGGGTATATAGAAACAAGCTTGATGAATCTAGTATAATAAAAAAAAAAAAAAAACAAGGCTAGATTAGTTGTTAAAGGTTAATAATAAAAAGAATGAATAGATTTTGATAAGAGCTTTGCCTCGGTTGCTAGACTACAATCACAATCAATCAAATTAAAATTAAAACTATTCTTACTATTCAACTAATTCTAGGCAAGCATATCTGTCTAATGTAGTACCAGTGTAAGCATAGGGATCATTCCACCATTGACCTATAACTACTAGTTATACCTTTTATCTACTATTTAACTTACCTAATTGGGATGATAGTAAAAATAATTAATATTATCTAATTAATTAACCCTTAATAAAGATGTTCATCTCTATATATAAATATCAATCATAAAACAATAACTTATCTTAATTCACCATTAACCTATTTGTAATTCCTTATAAAATATTCATTAATTGGTTGTTATGTTCTTAAACTATAGGTATCCTAGATTCGTCAATCTCTCTTCAATATGATTGAACTCTAATCCTATATGTCTAATGGAAATTTCTTTCATCATCGGATGCATATAAAATAGCATTAAAGTTCATGATCCCTTAAAAAGAGCAAATCTTGATGTAGAAAATTCATGCAACTATGTTTAGAATTACATTTAAATTTCTCTATCCATATAGATCTATTATATTGGATGAAATCTCTTTCTATCTAAATAAATCAAACGTGCAATCAATTTTGGCCACAATTAATCACAAGAATAATAAAGAATATATGAATAGACTCAAGAAGCATGAATTTCCATTAACGTAATAATCCAATCTTACATTAAGGTTAGAGTTCCTCAAGACCTAGGGTATGAAGATCTATTTTTTATATAGATGTGATTACAATGATAAAAAAAGGAGAAATAGATATAAAATATCACTTTATCCGAGAACAAGTTCAAAATGGTATGCAACAAGTGTCACACATCTCTGCAGCTGATCAACTCACCAACACTCTTACCAAACTCTTGCTCATCCTCAATTTAACTCTATTAAGGCCAAGATTGGACTTAATCATGGCTGTCCATCTTGAGGGCATGATAAGCATATACACAAGCTGAAAAAGTCAAAAGAGAAAATCAAGGGATTTCCACATTTGTAATTATGTCATTCATTTGCATTTATTAGTTTCCTATTTGAATTATCTGTAATTATGTCATTTATTTGCATTTATTAGTTTCGTATTTCTGCGCTCATTTAATTAGCATATATTTTAATGATAGTGATGAGAATAGTGAGCAATAATTCTGCAATTTCTCTTTTCTTAAAATTCTCTAGCCCCTTCATGACCAAGGTTTAAAATTCATTAATCATAAAAGGAGTCCTGGTCTACTAGTAGAAAGCAGGCATACTCTTGACCGAAACAATCGCATGAAATGAGCCTTTGAGATTGCATAAATAATCGTAGCAGCATGTTCTAGTGATTGCAAACATGATAGATTTGAGCTTGAGGTGATGAAAGGTCCAAATCTTAGAGAAAGAAACCTTGGAGACCTTTAGGAAAGACCTGTTAGTAGTTTATTAGCAAGTCTCACATTGTTAAATTTTTAGCAGCTATTCTCTTTATAATGAGCAATTTGACAAGGTGATGTTGTAATGGTAATACTATACCATGGGCTAGCTTGTTGGGTAACGTAGATTTGAGTTTAAGCTAACTGTTGGGTGGGATTAGTTGAAGTTATTTAGAAAATGGGTTGTGGGTTATCTTATTGTTATAATTAGATTAATGTTATTTATATGTAAAAAAAATAAAATAATAATTATAAGGATAAAATAAATAAAAAAATAGTATCATGCCACTAAGCTTACACGTGGCACATCCTGATATGATGAGAGTGCTATGTCATTAACAGAGCTAACAGCAGTTTACCAAATGCGATAGTACCTTTATAACAAATAGATTTAAAATATTATTTATTATTTATGATTTATCATGTACATAATATATTAATAAAAATGTATTAAATAAAATATGATATAAAATATACAATATCAACAATAGATATCATATGTCACATTATTTTCTTAAATATATTATATAATAAAATTAATGTACCTATATATCTTAAATCCATATTATATATTACAAATTAAGATATATATTATATAATATGTATGATCATGATAATATTATGTAATATAAAATATTTAATTATTTACTTCTTTATATATTAAATTTAATTTTGAGATAGGTTTTATTTGTCTCTACAAGTGACTTTATATATTTAACTTATAGAGATAGATTTGTAACAAAAAAAAAAGATGGCAGTGAAATAACATATTTTCCATTCAAAATAAGAGACAAATTTAGAGTAAATGAAATTTTATTGCAAATTTGTTTGAAATCCAATGAATATTTTATTGGTAAAAACATATATGAATTACAAAATTTGTTGCAATTTTGTTAGAAATTTGTCACCAATCCATGTTTTCGGAGACGAAAATCGTCCATCACAAATTTTTGTCCTAAATATAATGTTCTTATATTGAGAGTATTACAATCATTATTAGTCTCGGAATTTCATGTTGATTAATGTAATAAAACATAACACAATCAACCCTTATTCTTCATTCATCAACTTAAATATAATATTCTTAAATCATTTATAATTGTGGTGAATTCAACAATATGCTCACTAAGAGTGGTATACTCTACTACATTATAATTGTATATATTTTCTATTTTAAAACTAGTTGATTTGCTAATGAATTCGTTAAATATAAATTATATAACTTTTTTGACTTAAACCATAAAGTATCAGGAGCTTATTCAACTAGCAACTCTTATTGGACATTATTAGATAAACATAGCTTAATGATGGGAAGTCTAATGTAGTGGAAGAGATGTCAATTGATGTAATGGAAGAAATGGACATAGGATGGACAGGTGGAATTCTACATCGCCTACTTTACTACTGGCATTTCCCTATAAACCGCCGACATTAGGTTAAAGCCATCAGCATTAGAGCAAGCATATCTTGTTCGCATTTTTAAAATTTTTTAATTTTTGTAATTTTAGAAATATTCTAGAATTTTCCTTCTTTTTTCGTTTCCCTTATAAATATACGCCCTAGGGGAAAAAAAAGACTGTTTTAGTTTTTTAGATTTTTGAATGAAATTTCACTGAGTATTTTTACTTGTTATCCCAAATCTTGATCTTCTTGCATAGAATTTCAAAATTGATGCCAATTGCTAGTATTTTCAGAATTCAATAGGCTTTTGAAGATCACAAGACGGTATTCGTGAGGAAAATCAACATCTTGCAATAAATCCTAAATCAATTTCATGCCATTACGCTATGTCATATTGGTATCAGAGCTGTATTCGCTCTTGAAATATCATAACGCCTCGCGAATAAGTTAATTAATCAGCGACGTATGGATGAGATATATGTATGTGACTAGGATAGAAGATTGTCCAAATAATTGATCGATGATTAAGCATTATGGTGGACCAGGTTACGAAAAGAATGGGTGCATTGATGGGGACACAAATGAAACCTAAACATGCAAGAAACCCTAATCCAAGGCCTAATGTAGATTTTGAAGAAACAGATGACAATTCCTTATCTATTGATGAGCTATTATGATGAATAACATGCAGAAGATGGGAAAGAGGATGAGGACAGAGATTCTAGAATTTTAGGGTAATCTGCAGTTAGAAGAGCTTTTAGATTAGTCGGCCATAATAGAGGAAATTTAAGAGTTTAAAGAAATTCTGGATGATGAAGCTGTGTTTGAAGCTATAAGTAATGGAGGACTTGTCTTCAACAACAAGTATAATAAGGAAGATGACGATGATGTCTTTGAAGCAAGAGGTAATGGTGAACCAGTTTATGATGAGGAACATGTTAAAGAAGAGCTTATGATTGGGGATGGCAAGGAAAATCTAGTGGTTATATGGTTGTGTATGACTCTTAGGGTAGTCAAGGAAGAGTACCTCAGAAATAACATCTTACAATCCACCTATACCATTTTTAGGAAGTTATGTTGATTCATGATCAACTTTGGTAGCTGCGAAAACATCATGTCCATAGAAGTTATGCAAAAATTGGGGCCATCAACTAGAGCAACACCCTAAGCCTTATAAACTAGCTTGGTTTAAAGAGGGTGGTGAAGGGGTAAAGATTATGCTGGTGTCAAACAGGGGATCTACTAAATCCAAACTTGCTAAATAGGGTGATGGTAATAGTGTCAGTTTGTTGTCATTAGCCACATTTGAGGAAGAAAATAGCCAGGGACAGAAAATTATGACATTAGATCATTAAAATTGCCTAGTTAATTCCATTTGGTTCTAGCATAACATGGTAAAAATTCGAAAGCGAATTTTGTCCAACCTTAAAAGGGATGCAGTGGAAGAGATGTCAATTGATGCAATGGAAGAGATGGCATAGAATGGAGAGGTAGAATTCTACATCACCTACTTTACACCGATAGCCTTTCGTATGAGTTGACGGGTGTGGAGCAGCATATCTTGCCCACATTTTTACAAATTTTGACATTCTGTAATTTTAAAAATATTCTAGAATTTTCCTTTTTTTTTCATTTCCCTTATAAATGTACGTCCTAAGGCAAAAACAAAGACAATTATAGTTCTTCATATTTTTGAATGACATTTCATTGATCATTTTTGCTCTATTATCCCAAATCTCGATTTTGTTACATAGAATTTTTAAAATTTGATGCCAATTGCCTAGGCATTTTTAGAATTCAATAGGCTTTTAAAGATTACAAGCCAATATTTGTGACCAAATCAACGTCTAGTGATAAAATCTAAATCGGTTTCATGCTATATGATGCGTCAAAGTCTCTTCTCATCTCACCCAGTCCACTCATCATCATTTATCATATTTGGTTTTGATCATGAGGCTTTCTTCAATCTATGATGAACTAATTGGTCAATACTCTCACTTGCCGTAAACTGAAATTAGACTTGCTATCAAATTTTTCAATACCGAATTTTGTGGCTGCCATTGATGTTACGATTGAAACAAAACACCATAACTATGATACAAAAGTGCCTAAATGCATGAATCCAACAAAGAAAATAAAGGTGCACAAACCTAGAATTTAACAAATTTTCTCAACTCGAGGTTTTGTGCCAAAATTGGATAAACCTTAATTTTAATAAATTTGCGTTATGTCTCAGGTTGAGGCTTTGATATGGATGTTGGCATAACATGAGAAAAAATCAACAATATTCAACAATTAATAATAGATTATACAATTAGTAATAAAATATGAGAGGCGAAGAGAAACAAAAGACATTATTATTTATGCAGAAAACTTTAGGTAGGAATGAAAGCTACTAGTAAGAAGAAACATCACCATAAGAAATAGTGTACAAATGAGTAGTACAAAAATCAAAATAAAAAAAGGCCCAATTTAAAGTTTTTGATATGTTTTCAACTCTAAAAATTCAAATCTAGCGAAACCCTCTCTATAGAATATGTTGGAATTTATTTATTTCTTAAAATAAAACTATAAATTAGATATAATAAATAACACAAAAAGTCCACACATGTTTATATGTGCGAATAGGCTACCCAATGTATGATAAAATAAATAGTGGGGCAAAACAATATATATGTATATATTCACCATCATCTTATTTATACAAAGGTGTCAACAAAGGAAAAAGAGAGCTTGTTTAAAGATGAACAATTTTCGAAGATAAAGAAAATTATCTTATTGAATGTTATAATATACAGATATTGCAACAGATGTTTCTATTGGACAAGGATGGCTACTTTTACGACGTTCAAAATTATTGTAATGAATTGTCAAATTAATTGACGATGGACATCCATAAAATATACATAACGCATGTACTTACGTTGTGACTCCATTTTCAGAAATAACTTAATTAAGTTGTCTCTAATTTAGTACAAGTTGACGGTATCAATTACGTAGATGAAATAATATACTATAATGTCATGTGCTGATGTGCCCCTAAGTCTGTGGTGTTGGTTGGGACGTCATGGGGGAATGCTGGTGTGGTTGCGGTAGCGTCTGTGTGTCTACTTTAATGGCAACCCAAGCACATTTCTTTTGTCTTATTAATTGACCCTAAGTCCCTACTCTAAACCTTGTTTCACGAGAGTTCTATTAAAAAGTCCCAATCGTTTGATGGGATTCAAAATCATTGATTTGCATTTTATTCAAAAAAATGATATTTTATATGGGTAGACATTCTACACTTCAATATCTACCTAGCTTTAGGGGTTAGGCTCCAATGTTGGATAATGAATAAATTAATAGATAAATCTTTTGTGCATCTCTTTAAGATACTCTATTATTATTATTTATAAAAATAAAATGATTTTTATATGCAAGTTTTATATTTAATATGTTACCATCTCAATTTTATCTACCTTTCACTTTAGGTAACAATATAATAAATATATATATGATTTAATCAATTTCTTTGACATGGAGAGTCACTTCACATGACTTAAAGCTAACTCCACCAAAGCCCCACCTTTATATTTTTATATAAATTAAAAGAATGGGAAGGTTTGTTTGGCAGTGTCATGGAATACATGGAAAGGCTTAAAGTTGTAGTCATACACCACATTGTTTGGAATATTGATTAAATATTCCTCGAACATATCCACAAAAAGGATTTCCGACTTGAAAACTAAGTCACTTTGGTTTCCTCTTTTATCCTTTTTGGATCCTTCCAAAGTAATGGTTGTAGAAAAGGAACCCAAAGATGATTAGAAAGTTAATGTGGAGTTGAAACATGATAGGATCATGTCTTAAATAAAGTATAATCTCTTGACGAATGCAATTTTTTTATGCACTCATTGGTTGAATTTCACTCCATAAGCACCACTTGGTGGGCCATATCCACGATTTGGGCGATCTTGGACGATAATATAGGCATCACTTCAATCAACAATAAAGCAACCATAATTAACACCCTAAGACTAATAGTTGTTATTATTATATATTATACTTACAAGGTGGAAACCCATTAGAGGTACAAAACAAGCAATAATTATAGAGAAGGCCATTCTTAAGACGACAGTTGTTTCATATGAGTCAACAAGGATCCTAAAAGTGTGATTGGACAATTCTTTCACCACCATCCCTAATTATTTATTTAAATTCACAGACTTTACACTTGTATTATATATACTTTGGAATGATAAATAACGGTCTAAATAAATGCGATATCATTCATTAAAAAAAATAAAGTAAAGCATTTTTTTTTAAGATATAAAGAAAAATGCATAGATTTCCATTTAAGTAACATTTATTATCTTATTCACACATGATATAATAATTACCTTTTTTATTCAAATATATTTATTCAATATAAATTTAAGATACCAAAAATGTCTTACACATTAATATTATAGTTGCAGCTACATCATGATACTTATGTAAATATTATATGTTATATATACATATAGGGTGATGAGCCAAATGGTTACGACACATAAAAAAAAAAATTACCAAAAGAATAGGTTATATAAAAATAACTACGAAATATATATTATAAAAATGTAGTTTGTATACCATAGCAAATTCATGTTTGGAAGATGAGATGTATCTATATATCATTTACAAGATGAGGACATGCGTGTGCATATCACATATATAAAATATGATAAAAGGTTAGGAATATATTGTTCATATATCACATTTAACACATAAGATTTTAAAACTATAGTTTGATAATTAATCTTAATTAGATGTTATTTAATATAATTACTTTTGGTAACGATTCTGAATAATAGATATAATTAAATCTAAAAAAGTAAAAAATTCTAGAAAATTAAGAAAAAAGTATTCTCTTTCTAGAGTGAATTTAAGAGAAGGCCTTGTCTTGTGTCGCTGTCCAGTGCAGGGCCAATGCTACCAAAAATATATATGAAATTGCAAATGTGGTCCTCCGATGTACAATGTGCGTGGGTCCTACCATATACACCGATTAAACATTGGAGGACCTATCAGATGCATCTTCACATGACTTTTCCTTCATCAGTGGATGAAATTCAAAAAACCTTCTCTTGTTGGCCTTCTGTGTCTGTGTCTGTGTCCACACTACTTTCCTAAAGTTTTCATAGGTGACAGATAGATCAGGTCTCTCCCTGGCGCTGGTACTTTCATATGCTGTCTTTAACTTCTTAAAAAGAGAGCACACGGACATACATGGACTGTTTTCTTCTGGGTACTATCTAGTTTAATCCAGTACCCTACGTAGAGCATTAGAAGTTTAGATTAGGGTTGCTAAACCCCAGAATCATGGGATGCTTACCTCGTTTGTCGTAACAAAATATTTTAATTATATTATATAATTTTTCTACAAGCCCTATAATAGTTTTATGTAAGATGGTACTAATATTGACATATTTTACAATTATCTATCAACAAAGAGATGACATTGTTGATGTGAAGGTAATATTTCTTTCACACATGTGAATGCATTCAATCCTTAGGAAAATGAGATATCATTTGTAATCTTCACAATTGTCAAGCACACTCCGATCGCTTCATCACCATTAAGAACTTTTGATTTGAAGCTTGTTGCCCATATATCAAAATGAGAACATATTGCATGTCACTTCAGTTCATATTTTTTTTATTACCTTTTTTGTTTTTTTCTTTGAGCTAGTTCCAACCTTGTGTACCTTGTGGCTCATGGTGGTGGTCCAAGCAGTTTGATTTCTAACCTTTCATTCCATGGATGTGAAAGAAAAACCTAACAAGAAAAATCATTGGACTTGCACTTTAAAAAAAAAAAAAAAAAAAAGTGGTTGGGGCCATTATAAGACACTCTATGAATGTATGTGTGGAGACCCAATTTTAATCGTTAATCATCATGTATAATATATGATGACTTGTTTCCTCTTGATTGTCCTTAGGGAATTGAATTTCATGGGTCCCTTGTAGTGATAGATTTACATTGTTGAAAGTAAAATTAATAATATATAATATAATATATATATATATATATATATATATATTTATTTATTTATTTATTTATCTTTCAACAATGTAAATCTATCACTACAAGGGACCCATGAAATTCAATTCCCTAAGGACAATCAAGAGGAAACAAGTCATCATATATTATACATGATGATTAACGATTAAAATTGGGTCTCCACACATACATTCATAGAGTGTCTTATAATGGCCCCAACCACTTTTTTTTTTTTTTTTTTTAAAGTGCAAGTCCAATGATTTTTCTTGTTAGGTTTTTCTTTCACATCCATGGGAATGAAAGGTTAGAAATCAAACTGCTTGGACCACCACCATGAGCCACAAGGTACACAAGGGTTGGAACTAGCTCAAAGAAAAAAACAAAAAAAGGTAATAAAAAAAATATGAACTGAAGTGACATGCAATATGTTCTCATTTTGATATATGGGCAACAAGCTTCAAATCAAAAGTTCTTAATGGTGATGAAGCGATCGGAGTGTGCTTGACAATTGTGAAGATTACAAATGATATCTCATTTTCCTAAGGATTTGAATGCATTCACATGTGTGAAAGAAATATTACCTTCACATCAACAATGTCATCTCTTGTTGATAGATAATTGTAAAATATGTCAATATTAGTACCATCTTACATAAAACTATATAGGGCTTGTAGAAAATTATATAATATAATTAAAATATTTTGTTACGACAAACGAGGTAAGCATCCATGATTCTGGGGTTTAGCAACCCTAATCTAAACTTCTAATGCTCTACGTAGGGTACTGGATTAAACTAGATAGTACCCAGAAGAAAACAGTCCATGTATGTCCGTGTGCTCTCTTTTTAAGAAGTTAAAGACAGCATATGAAAGTACCAGCGCCAGGGAGAGACCTGATCTATCTGTCACCTATGAAAACTTTAGGAAAGTAGTGTGGACACAGACAGACACAGAAGGCCAACAAGAGAAGGTTTTTTGAATTTCATCCACTGATGAAGGAAAAGTCATGTGAAGATGCATCTGATAGGTCCTCCAATGTTTAATCGGTGTATATGGTAGGACCCACGCACATTGTACATCGGAGGGACCACATTTGCAATTTCATATATATTTTTGGTAGCATTGGCCCTGCACTGGACAGCGACACAAGACAAGGCCTTCTCTTAAATTCACTCTAGAAAGAGAATACTTTTTTCTTAATTTTCTAGAATTTTTACTTTTTTAGATTTAATTATATCTATTATTCAGAATCGTTACCAAAAGTAATTATTTAAATAACATCTAATTAAGATTAATTATCAAACTATAGTTTTAAAATCTTATGTGTTAAATGTGATATATGAACAATATATTCCTAACCTTTTATCATATTTTATATATGTGATATGCACACGCATGTCCTCATCTTGTAAATGATATATAGATACATCTCATCTTCCAAACATGAATTTGCTATGGTATACAAACTACATTTTTATATATTTTCGTAGTTATTTTTATATAACCTATTCTTTTGGTAATTTTTTTTTTATATGTGTCGTAACCATTTGGTCATCACCCTATTTATATGTATATATAAATATAATATTTACATAGTATCATGATGTAGCTGCAACTATAATATTAATGTGTAAGACATTTTTGGTATCTTAAATTTATATTGAATAAATATATTTGAATAAAAAGGTAATTTATATCATGTGTGAATAAGATAAT
This sequence comes from Combretum micranthum, assembly GCA_024138025.1. Taxonomy (NCBI): domain Eukaryota; kingdom Viridiplantae; phylum Streptophyta; class Magnoliopsida; order Myrtales; family Combretaceae; genus Combretum; species Combretum micranthum. The sequence continues at coordinate 201,397 of JAMXBD010002312.1, read as the reverse complement.
AAATGTTACTTAAATGGAAATTATGCATTTTTCTTTATATCTTAAAAAGAAAAATGCTTTACTTTATTTTTTTTAATGAATGATATCGCATTTATTTAGACCGTTATTTATCATTCCAAAGTATATATAATACAAGTGTAAAGTCTGTGAATTTAAATAAATAATTAGGGATGGTGGTGAAAGAATTGTCCAATCACACTTTTAGGATCCTTGTTGACTCATATGAACACAACTGTCGTCTTAAGAATGGCCTTCTCTATAATTATTGCTTGTTTTGTACCTCTAATGGGTTTCCACCTTGTAAGTATAATATATATAATAACAACTATAGTCTTAGGGTGTTAATTATGGTTGCTTTATTGTTGATTGAAGTGATGCCTATATTATCGTCCAAGATCGCCCAAATCGTGGATATGGCCCACCAAGTGGTGCTTATGGAGTGAAATTCAACCAATGAGTGCATAAAAAAATTGCATTCGTCAAGAGATTATACTTTATTTAAGACATGATCCTATCATGTTTCAACTCCACATTAACTTTCTAATCATCTTTGGGTTCCTTTTCTACAACCATTACTTTGGAAGGATCCAAAAAGGATAAAAGAGGGAAACCAAAGTGACTTAGTTTTCAAGTCGGAAATCCTTTTTGTGGATATGTTCGAGGAATATTTAATCAATATTCCAAACAATGTGGGTGTATGACTACAACTTTAAGCCTTTCCATGTATTCCAAGTGACACTGCCAAACAAACCTTCCCATTCTTTTAATTTATATAAAATATAAAGGTGGGGCTTTGGTGGAGTTAGCTTTAAGTCATGTGAAGTGACTCTCCATGTCAAAGAAATTGATTAAATCATATATATTTATTATATTGTTACCTAAAGTGAAAGGTAGATAAAATTGAGATGGTAACATATTAAATATAAAACTTGCATATAAAAATCATTTTATTTTTATAATATAATAATAATAGAGTATCTTAAAGAGATGCACAAAAGATTTATCTATTAATTTATTCATTATCCAACATTGGAGCCTAACCCCTAAAGCTAGGTAGATATTGAAGTGTAGAATGTCTACCCATATAAAATATCATTTTTTTGAATAAATGCAAAATCAATGATTTTGAATCCATCAAACGATTGGGACTTTTTAATAGAACTCTCGTGAAACAAGGTTTAGAGTAGGGACTTAGGGTCAATTAATAAGACAAAAGAAATGTGCTTGGGTTGCCATTAAAGTAGACACACAGACGGCTACCGCAACCACACCAGCATCCCCCATGACGTCCCAACCAACACCACAGACTTAGGGGCACATCAGCACATGACATTATAGTATATTATTTCATCTACGTAATTGATACCGTCAACTTGTACTAAATTAGAGACAACTTAATTAAGTTATTTCTGAAAATGGAGTCACAACGTAAGTACAGCGTTATGTATATTTTATGGATGTCCATCGTCAGATTAATTTGACAATTCATTACAATAATTTTGAACGTCCTAAAAGTAGCCATCCTTGTCCAATAGAAACATCTGTTGCAATATCTGTATATTATAACATTCAATAAGATAATTTTCTTTATCTTCGAAAATTGTTATCTTTAAACAAGCTCTCTTTTTTCCTTTGTTGACACCTTTGTATAAATAAGATGATGGTGAATATATACATATATATTGTTTTGCCCACTATTTATTTTATCATACATTGGGTAGCCTATTCGCACATATATAACATGTGTGGACTTTTTGTGTTATTTATTATATCTAATTTATAGTTTTTTTTAAGAAATAAATAAATTCCAAACATATTCTATAGAGAGGGTTTCGCTAGATTTGAATTTTTAGAGTTGAAAACATATCAAAAACTTTAAATTGGGCCTTTTTTTATTTTGATTTTTGTACTACTCATTTGTACACTATTTCTTATGGTGATGTTTCTTCTCTTACTAGTAGGCTTTTCATTCCTACTAAAGTTTTCTGCATAAATAATAATGTCTTTTGTTTCTCTTCGCCTCTCATATTTTTATTACTAATTGTATAATCTATTATTAATTGTTGAATATTGTTGATTTTTTCTCATGTTATGCCAACAGTCTCATATCAAAGCCTCAACCTGAGACATAACGCAAATTTATTAAAATTAAGGTTTATCCAATTTTGGCACAAAACCTCGAGTTGAGAAAATTTGTTAAATTTAGGTTTGTGCACCTTTATTTTCTTTGTTGGATTCATGCATTTAGGCACTTTTGTATCATAGTTATGGTGTTTTGTTTCAATCGTAACATCAATGGCAGCCACAAAATTCGGTATTGAAAAATTTGATAGCAAGTCTAATTTCAGTTTACGGCAAGTGAGAGTATTGACCAATTAGTTCATCATAGATTGAAGAAAGCCTCATGATCAAAACCAAATATGATAAATGATGATGAGTGGACTGGGTGAGATGAGAAGAGACTTTGACGCATCATATATGGCATGAAACCAATTTAGATTTTATCACTAGACGTTGATTTGTCACAAATATTGGCTTGATCTTTAAAAGCTATTGAATTCTGAAAATGCCTAGGCAATTAGCATCAAATTTTAAAAATTCCTATGTAACAAAATCGAATTTGGGATAATAGAGCAAAAATGATCATGAAATGTCATTCAAAAATATGAAAATTATAATTGTCTTTGTTTTTGCCGTAGGACGTACATTTATAAGGGAAATGAAAAAAAAAAGGAAAATTCTAGAATTTTTTAAAATTACGAAGTAAAATATTGTAAAAATGTGGGCAAGATATGCTTGCTCCAACGCCGTCACTCATACGAAAGGCTATCGTGTAAAGTAGGTGATGTAGAATTCACCTCTCCATTCTATGCCATCTCTTCCATTGCATCAATTGACATCTCTTCCACTGCATCCCTTTTAAGGTTGGACAAAATTCTTTCGAATTTTTACCATGTTATGCTAGAACCAAATGGAATTAACTAGGCAATCTTAATTGATCTAATGTCAATATTTTCTGTCCTGGCTATTTTCTTCCTCAAATGTGGCTAATGACAACAAACTGACACTATTACCATCACCCTATTTAGCAAGCTTGGATTTAGTAGATGCCCTGTTTGACACCAGCATAATCTTTACCCTTCACCACCCTCTTTAAACCAAGCTAGTTTATAAGGCTTAGGGTGCTGCTCTAGTTGAGGCCCCAATTTTTGCATAACTTCTATGGACATGATGTTTTCGCAGCTACCAAAGTTGATCATGAATCGACATAACTTCCTAAAAATGGTATAGGTGGATTGAAGATGTTATTTTGAGGTACTATTCCTTGACTACCCTAGAGTCATACACAACCATAACCACTAGATTTTCCTTGCCATCCCCAATCATAAGCTCTTCTTTAACATGTTCCTCATATAAACTGGTTCACCATTACCTCTTGCTTCAAAGACATCATCGTCATCTTCCTTATTATACTTGTTGTGAAGACAGTCCTCCATTACTTATAGCTTCAAACACAGCTTCATCATCCAGAATTTCTTTAAACTCTTAAATTTCCTCTATTATGGCCGACTAATCTAAAAGCTCTTCTAACTGCAGATTACCCTAAAATTCTAGAATCTCTGTCCTCATGCCTATTTCCCATCTTCTGCATGGTTATTCATCATAATAGCGCTCATCAATAGATAAGGAATTGTCATCTGTTTCTTCAAAATCTACATTAGGCCTTGGATTAGGGTTTCTTGCATGTTTAGGGTTTCATTTGTGTCCCCATCAATGCACCCATTCTTTTCGTAACCTGGTCCACCATAATGCTTAATCATCGATCAATTATTTGGACAATCTCTTATCCTAGTCATCATAATCATATATCTCATCCATACGTCGTGATTAACCTATTCACGAGGCGCTATGATACTTCAAGAGCGAATACTCTGATACCAATATGACGTAGCGTATGGCATGAAATTGATTTAGGATTTATTGCAAGATGTTGATTGCTCACGAATACGTCTTGTGATCTTCAAAAGCCTATTGAATTCTGAAATACTTAGCAATTGGCATCAATTTTGAAATTCTATGCAAGAAGATCGAGATTTGGGATAACAGAGTAAAAATACTCAGTGAAATTTCATTCAAAAATCTAAAAACTAAAACAGTCTTTTTTTTCCCTAGGGCGTATTTATAAGGAAACGAAAAAAGAAGGAAAATTCTAGAATATTTCTAAAATTACAAAATTCAAAAATTTTTAAAATGCGAACAAGATATGCTTGCTCTAATGCTGATGGCTTTAACCTAATGTAGCGGTTTATAGGGAAATGCTAGTAGTGTAAAGTAGGCGATGTAGAATTCCACCTTCCATCCTATGCCATTTCTTCCATTACATCAATTGACATCTCTTCCACTACATTAGACTTCCCACCATTAAGCTATGTTTGTCTAATAATGTCCAATAAGAGGTGCTAGTTGAATAGCTCCTGATACTTTATGGTTTAAGTCAAAAAAGTTATATAATTTATATTTAACGAATTCATTAGCAAATCACTAGTTTTAAAATAGAAAATATATACAATTATAATGTAGGGTATACCACTCTTAGTGAGCATATTGTTGAATTCACCACAATTATAAATGATTTAAGAATATTATATTTAAGTTGATGAATGAAGAATAAGGGTTGATTGTGTTATGTTTATTACATTAATCATACATGAAATTCCGAGTGACTAATATATGATTGTAATACTCTATATAAGAACATAGTATTTAGGACAAAAATTTGTGATGGACGATTTTCGTCTCGAAAACATGGATTGGTGACAAATTTCTAACAAAATTACAACAAATTTTTAATTCATATATGTTTTTACCAATAAAATATTCATTGGATTTCAAACAAATTTGCAATAAAATTTCATTTACTCAAATTTGTCTCTTATTTTGAATGGAAAATATGTTATTTCACTGCCATCTTTTTTTTTTGTTACAAATCTATCTCTATAATTAAATATATAAATTCACTTGTAGAGACAAATAAAACCTATCTCAAAATTAAATTTAATATATAAAGAAGTAAATAATTAATATTTTATATTGCATAATATTATCGTGATCATACATATTATAAATATATATCTTAATTTGTAATATATAATATGGATTTAAATATATAAGTACATTAATTTTATTATATAATATATTTAGAAAATATATGTGACATATGATATCTATTGTTGATATTGTATATTTTATATCATATTTTATTTTTATACATTTATTTATTAATATATTATGTACATGATAAATCATAAATAATAAATAATATTTTAAATGTATTTGTTATAAAGGGTTACTATCGCATTTGGTAAACTGCTGTTAGCTCTGTTAATGACATAGCACTCTCTCATATCAGGATGTGCCACGTGTAAGCTTAGTGGCATGATACTATTTTTTTATTTATTTTATCCTTATAATTATTATTTTATTTTTTTTACATATAAATAATATTAATCTAATTATAACAATAAGATAACCCACAACCCATTTTCTAAATAACTTCAACTAATCCCACCCAACAGTTAACTTAAACTCAAATCTACGTACCCAACAAGCTAGCCCATGGTATAGTATTACATTACAACATCACCTTTGTCAAATTGCTCATTATAAAGAGAATAGCTGCTAAAAATTTAACAATGAGACTTGCTAATAAACTACTAAGGTCTTTCCTAAAGGTCTCAAGGTTTCTTTCTCTAAGATTTGGACCTTTCATCACCTCAAGCTCAAATCTATCATGTTTGCAATCACTAGAACATGCTGCTACGATTATTTATGCATCTCAAAGGCTCATTTCATGATTGTTTCGGTCAAGAGTATGCCTGCTTTTCTACTAGTAGGACCAGGACTCCTTTATGATTAATGAATTTTAAACCTTGGTCATGAAGGGGCTAGAGAATTTTAAGAAAAGAGAAATTGCAGAATTATTGCTCACTATTCTCATCACTATCATTAAAATATATGCTAATTAAATGAGCGCAGAAATACGAAACTAATAAATGCAAATAAATGACATAATTAGATAATTCAAATAGGAAACTAATAATGCAAATGAATGACATAATTACAAATGTGGAAATCCCTTGATTTTCTCTTTGACTTTTTCAGCTTGGTTGTATATGCTTATCATGCCCTCGCAAGATGGACAGCCATGGATTAAGTCCAATCTTGGCCTTAATAGAGTAAATTGAGGATGAGCAAGAGGTTTGGTAAGAGTGTTGGTGAGTTGATCAGCTGCAGAGATGTGTGACACTTGTTGCATACCATTTTGAACTTGTTCTCGGATAAAGTGATATTTTATATCTATTTCTCCTTTTTTTATCATTGTAATCACATCTATATGAAAAAATAGATCTTCATACCCTAGGTCTTGAGGAACTCTAACCTTAATGTAGAGATTGGATTATTACGTTAATGGAAATTCATGCTTCTTGAGTCTATTCATATATTCTTTATTATTCTTGTGATTAATTTGTGGCCAAAATTGATTGCACGTTTGATTTATTTTAGATAGAAAGAGATTTCATCCAATATAATAGATCTATATGGATAGAGAAATTTAAATGTAATTCTAAACATAGATTGCATGAATTTTCTACATCAAGATTTGCTCTTTTTAAGGGATCATGAACTTTAATGCTATTTTATATGCATCCGATGATGAAAGAAATTTCCATTAGACATATAGGATTAGAGTTCAATCATATTGAAAGAGAGATTGACGAATCTAGGATTCCTATAGTTTAAGAACATAACAACCAATTAATGAATATTTTATAAGGAATTACAAATAGGGTTAATGGTGAATTAAGATAAGGTTATTGTTTTATGATTGATATTTATATATAGAGGAGTGAACATCTTTATTATAGGGTTAATTAATTAGATAGATATTAATTATTTTTACTATCATCCCAATTAGGTAAGTTAAATAGTAGATAAAAGGTAAGTACTAGTAGTTATAGGTCTTGGTGGAATGATCCCTATGCTTACACTGGTACTACATTAGACAGATATGCTTGCCTAGAATTAGTTGAATAGTAAGAATAGGGTTTTAATTTTAATTTGATTGATTGTGATTGTAGTCTAGCAACCGAGGCAAAGCTCTTATCAAAATCTATTCATTCTTTTTTATTATAACCTTTAACAACTAATCTAGCCTTGTTTTTTTTTTTTTTTATTATACTAGATTCATCAAGCTTGTTTCTATATACCCATTTGGTTCCAATAACAGGTCTACATTCGAGTCTAGGAACTAATTTCCAAACATCATTTCTTGTGAACTAGTTTAATTCTTCTTGCATTGCATTTATCTAAAATTCATCTTTAAGGCTTCTTCAATATTTTTAGGTTTGGTTTAAGATAGAAAATAAGATTACTCATGTTCCTTAAAGATGATCTTGTTTTTGCTCTATTTGAAGGTTCATTAATTATTAGATCTTTTGGATATGCTTTTGCATATTTCCATTCTTTAAGTAGAGCATGATTATTAGCTTCATTCACAACATCCACTTTATGTTCATTATCATTTTTATTACTATTTCCTAGAGAAAATCTATTCAAATCAGCACAAATAGCATCCACATAATCATTTGAGCATAAATTAGGCAAGGAATCCTCAAAGGCAACATGTATAGATTCTTCAACAACTAATGTTTTTTTATTAAATACTCTATATGTCTTACTTGTCAAAGGATAACCTAAAAAGATTCCTTTATCATTTTTAGCATCAAATTTGGCCAGTTGTTCTTTTCCATTGTTTAGAATATAACATTTAGTCCAAAAGGATGGAAATAAGATATGTTAGGTTTCTTTCCTTTCCAAAGCTCATAGGAGGTTTTTTAAAAAATTGGTCTTATAAAAATTCTACTTGAGCTATAACAAGAAGTATTTATAGCTTTAGTCTAAAAATATTTTGGCAAATTGTTTTCAGACAACATAGTTCTAACCATTTCAATTAAAGTTCTATTTTTCCTTTATGCTATACCATTTTGTTGTGGAGTTCTAGATGTTGAAAAAGTGTATTCAATGCCATAACAACTGCAAAAATTTTCCATTTCGTAATTTTCAAATTCTCTCTCATGATCACTTCGAATAGATATAATATTAAGGCCTTTTTCTTTTTGGACTTTCTTGTAATATCCAACGAAGATGTAATTTGTTTCGTCTTTAAATCAAGAAGAAAGTCCATGTATATCTAGTGAAGTCATTAACAATAACCAAGGTGTAGTTCTTGTCTCCCAAACTTAGAGTTTGGGTACGATCAAATAAGTCCATATGTAATAGTTCTAATGGTCTAGAAGTGGAAACAACATTCTTAAACTTAAAAGATGTCTTAGTTTGCTTTTCTTGTTGACATGCTTGACAAATTTTGTCTTTTTGAAAATTTATCTTTGGTAAACCTTTGATAAGATTCTTTTTAATAAGTTTTGAAATAACATCTATGCTAGCATGTCCTAAATTTCTATGCCATAGCCAACTATTGTCATTTTGAGAATATAGACAAGTTTCATTTGATGATTTAAAATCATCTAAATTGATTTTGTAAATATTTCTTTATCTATACCCGTCAAAATAAGCTTAATTATTGTCAATTCTTTCAATAGAACACTTTGTAGTAAGAAATGTTAATTCAAAACCATTATCACACAATTGACTAAAATTAAGCAAATTATGTTCATATCATTAACAGGCAACACATTTTTTATAATTAAATCTTTGCTTATAAGAATGTTCCCTTCACTAAGAACGATTGATTTTCGATTGTCTCTAAAGGTAACACTCTTTTGATCTTTTAAGTCTAGAGATGTGAACTTGGATGCGTCTCTAGTCATATTCCTAGAGTAACCGCTATCCAAGTACCATTTGTTGTTCCCACTTGAGATTCCTGCAAAACAGACTTTAATTTCTTCGGTACCCATTTAACTTTGGGTCTTCTATGGTTAGTGCCACGCCCTAAAAGGTACTTTAAACATGACAGTCCACCACACTCAATATTAAAGCTTAAGTATGACAACCTTAGTCATCCCATAAGCTTTGATACTAGGTGTAAGGCATACATTCACGATCATAGAGGATCAACTTTGAAACAAGTTATCTAAGAAGACATTCATATAGCAATTAAGAATGAAATCATAACGTAACATCTTAAATATGGAAACATAAAGGTCTTACAAGATATCAAAAGGGCATTCCCCCAATCAAAAGATATAATCTATTATAGTCTATTCAAAATAAATACATTAGAGATTTACTTAGAAGTTTAAGTCTACAACTAGTCTTTGATTTCTTCCAAAAACTCCTTAGTTCAAAAGGTAATACCTGAGAGAAATAACCCCGGGGCGTCAACCATAGATAGGGGTGCTACAAAAGATATCTATGAGGGGATAAGCGTCTTGCTTAATAAGAATTAATTCCACAAACAAAGTAATCAGAAGAATCAATATTTAAATAAGTTATTTAATAAGCATATGAGATACAGTCAAACACGTGAGCAAACAATACATACGATTTTCTAGGAATCATATGTTTAAATGGATTTACTCCTCCATTTGGTGGTTAGGTGTTCTGGGCAACAAGGCAAGGCCATAGTTTGCAAATTAAGTTTTTTGTAGTTTTTATACAAGCCACTACTAGTCGCTAAATTGTAGTTATTTCGGGTATCCACCCACCATTTTATTACAGGAGATCAAAGCCATAGAGTAGGTTTTCAGGTTCTACAAACCTCATTAATATGCTCTTATCCCACCAAGGGTATAGTAATGAATGCAATGTGACTCACTACGTATTATGCGTGAATCATTTTATTTAAGTAGTCATGGCACAATATTAGATACTTTAAAAGTAACCATAGAATTCGCAGACAATCATTCCTATACTGAATCATACAATGGTTAGTTAATAATTCTTGCTTTGATATACTTATTATAATTTCAATCATATAAGTAGGGCACTTGCTATCATATTTTTATCTTTGCCTAAAGTCTAGTGCCGCTAAACTACAAGCAAAAACATAAGTACAAAAATGTAAGAATTTAAACTCATTCAGTCATGGCAGCAGATAGCATCTAAATAAGAGAAATACCTTAAATGAGTATTTCTTGAAAGTTCTACTTAAACTTGTAATTCTATTTCACTACGCTTGTCAAAATTCGTAGGCAGTGAAATTTCAACTTAAAATGACCATAACTTGGAATTTCATATTATATATATTTTTCTACCTACTCGAAAAGATCTATCCATTTTTAAGGTTATTTCCTTCATAAAGGGTCATTTGGTACGAATCAAACAAAAATTCTAGCCTTTAAAACATGAGTTTTCTAACTTTGTATCAACTAAAAATTCCATAGAAATCATATAAATATATATATATATATATATATAGTTGAAAAATCCTTTTAATATATATGAAACTCATAATATACACATGATTCTAATGATGTTGTCTTAAAATGATTTTCCATAAACAATCTTATCTTGGTAGTTAAAAAAATAATGTTTGACAAAATTATGTTAAGTTGTTTGGAAATAAAACTAAGGATTTTTAAGTCATTAACCCTGTGATATAATTTATTTTCTTTAATTCATAAATAAAATTTTTGATTAAAAAACTTTAGTCTTTCTAAGTTATTCTTAAATTTTATTTCTTAAGTATACTTTACTTGGTGAGTTGATTCTTGACTTATTTTGGAAAACTTGTGTTGATCCTTATTCTTACTAAATATATTGGTAAGGATTTTATAGTCAAGTTTTTGAGAAATTTATCATAGAAAAATATAATTAACCTTAAGGTCTTTAGCGGTAGTTTGAAAATAAAACAAATATTTTTTTTAGTTATTTTTTTGTAAAAGCTTTACATGTTGACAATGTGATAATCTATGGTAATTTTTGTCAAAAATCCTTTGTAAAGTATTTGGTTGAAATAACATTCTAAGTCTTTAATGAAACTTTTTCCTAAGTGGTAGAACTATATTTTTAAAGTAAGTTGAGCTCATTTTCTTTTATTTCAAAAAACAACTTTTTATTCCTATTAAAATAACAACCAATATGATCATGTATGAACAATGAGTATGTAGCTAGTAACATGACAAAAATAATAATATTAAGAAAAATGGAAAATATAAGGATGGGCAATAAATAAATATCAAGTATTGGAAGTCTTAGCTTGATTTCAAGGTTTCTGGACTTAGTTATGAGTAATTCCAAAGAAAGAAGAACAAAAGAAATAAGAATATCGTTTTGACTTAATGAGAATAAGTCTAATACTAGAAAGACTAGTCTTAATATTAAAGTATATAATAAATAAATAAATAAATTGCAAGCATATATATGCTCTAAGAAATATATATATATATATATATAGATACATAAATATAGACAATATAATATAGATGTTATGTTAGAACAATAATAATAACATGTACATAATAACAATAAATAAACAACATAATAATAAAAATATAATTTATTTATGAACAAGAACAAAACATAAATATACTATTGCTTCTATAACATTTAAATGTTTGAGAAACATACACCATGGTCATGTTAAGCTACATGACATGGTAAGAAAATATGGTTAAAAAATTTAACTAAGATAGAAATTTAGTTGGTAGTTTAAGAGAGGTTTGTATAGTATATGTGTAGAAAGAATGTAGCAAAATGGGAAAAGTGAAATAGAGTTTTTGGAGAGAAGATTTGAAAAGTGATTTTAAGAGAGTTTTGTTAATGTAAATGAGTGTATGAAAGAAATAGAGGCGGGAGGTGGGGGGGGTGGGGATTGGTGTTTATAGAGTTCTGTAGAGGAAAATTGTGTGAATAAAATAAAATGAAAAAGAAAAATATATGTATGTGTGTGGGGGGAGGGGCATGGGCCATGGAGAGAGAGAGGGAGAGAGAGACTTGTTTTTTATTTATTTTGTATTTTTGTTAATTAAAAGTAATAAATTTTTAAGGTATGACGTGATTAAAGGAGTATAGGAAAGCAAAAAGTAGAAAATAGGTATGGTAGAGTATAAGAATAGGTATAGAAAAAGTAAAGATAAATGAATAGTAAGAATAGTACTATGAATAGTAGATAAGACAAATTAATACTGAAAATAAAGAAAATACACGTAATTAATCTATATCTGATATTTTTAGATATCGAAAAATTATAAAACTGATATTTTTGAAATCTTGTATTTTTACGAATCTAATGGTATTATTGGAATATTTTTACCATCGGGTGTACCAGGCATGTTTTTGAAAATTGATCTCATTTGGATCCAAAATGCACTAAAAATTAACTAATATGATATTTTTAAGCTTTCTTACATTATTACAAACTATTTTTCATAATTATTTCAATTCCGTTATTTAGTGGTTAAGAACGCGGGATTGTCGGAGCTAAATCTACTAGGTTTTGTTATAGATTCGTTGACCTTGGGGTTTCCGTTTGACTTCCGCTTTAGGGTTGAAGCATAAGCATAGCTTAAAATCTAAGGGCTTATAGTTAGGCAAAACAAGAACCTCTCTCTTAGGAACCAAAACCAGCTTGCTTCAATGATTTAAATGCATTATTTTTCTTATTGCAAATCATTTACAATATGACCAGTTTTCTCATGGTAGTTGCATGTCTCATGGGTAGCTTTTACAAATCTAGTTTTGTGGGACTTGTAGCTACTTTCTCTATAGCCAATTCTATATTTACTCGAATCACAAATTTGATTCCCAAGAAGGGTGTTCAAATTCTTTTTTCCATTTGTGAATTTGACTATAGTGGCTTTTGAATCATCGGGCTAGCTTTTAACATTATATTTTCATTTTTTAATTTTTCTACCTATTTTAAGGTTTCATCACTACTACTACAAGCACATACAATATTATCATTTTTATTTAATGTTTTAACTTTAATGTCTAGCAAATCACTTTCAATTCTTAGTCTCTCATTAATTTCTTTCAACTCATTATTTTTGCTTTTCAACTTTTTACACTTATTATTCATCTTTTTATTTTCTAATTTCAGAATATTTATTTCATCATGCATCTTTTCATTTTTTGATTTAATTTCTTCATGTTTGGTTTGAAACATTTCAAGCCCTTCTCCTACTTCTGTCATTAAAGATTTCAGCATGCTTTTTTTTTTTTTTTTTTTTTGTTTACAACATACTTTTTCATACATTTCATATAACTCAGCATGTGAAGGAGAAGAGGGGGGGGGGGGAGTTACCTCATTGTCTAAAGCCATGAAGTATACATTTTCATCGTTTGAGTCAAATGAATCTTCATCGCTCCATGTTTCTATATATACTCTTTTCTTCTCCTCCTTTGATCTCTTCTTGAGCAGTGGACAGTACTGTTTGATGTTTCCTGATTTGTGGCACTTGTAGTAAGTTATCACATCCTCCTTTTTGTTCCTTGATGAGCTTTTGTCACCGTTCACTTTCTTTGAATTGAGCTTGAGCTTCACGAACTTCTTGAGCTTTTTAGCTATCAAGATAAGTTCCTCATTTTCATCTTCATCATCATCGCCAATATCTTGACTTGTGGCTTTTAAGGCGATCGTCTTCTCGTTGGATTCCTCTCCTGACTTTTTGATGAGCTCATGGGATTTAAGTGCTCCAAGGAGTTTTTCCTTGCTCATCACATTCAAGTCTCAAGCTTCTTCTATTGTGGTTCTCTTTGCTTTCCAATCCTTGGGTGGTGACCTAAGAAGTTTAGAATTAATTTCCAAATTAGAAAAGTTCTTCCTAAGAGCACTCAAGGTGTTTAAAATATTAATGAATCTACTATGCATATCATCTATTAATTCATTAGAAAACACTTTGAGATTCTCAAATTTACCACACAAAATACTTATTTTAGTATCTCGAACTCAAGTGGTCCCTTCATAAGTCTATTCCAGTTCATCCTAGATTTCTTTAGCAGTATTACATGTACATAATCTGTTGAAATCGCTTTCATTTAAACTTGATAGGGCTAATTTACCATACTCATTTTGGTCTATTTAGGGTAAATAATGCTTTAAATCCTTGTTTAATTAAAGATGTATGGTAGTCAACTAGGAAATATATTCATTTCAAGTTAAAAAGGAGAAATATCAACATTTTGATCAAATTGCACAAGGATTTGAAATTTAAAATATCATCCAAGTAAGATTACGACCGTATTTAAGCTAGTGATCATCTTGGATGTTATTAAATGGGCAATTATGGGCGCAATCCAAAAGAGAAGAAAGAAAATCACTAATAGAGAAGATCACGGCCCCACTACGACCGTACTATAGGATGTGATCTTCTCGAACTTACCAAATCGGAGTGTAACAATCGTAATTCGTTAAGGATGCAAGAACTACAGTAGAGATCACGACCTCTTATACGGCCATGACCAATAGGGGAAGGAATTGCAAAGCATATGGAAGAAGCAAACTACGACCGTAACAGCATGTGAGAATTCAATCCGAGGAGATAACGACCTCCAATATGCCTGTAATATGCCTTTGAAAACTATTTCTATAAAGGTAAAGTCTCAAATTACGATTGTGATGGTAGTTACTGATCACATAATATCGCACCGATTCGAATTTTCACACCTTTTTGAAGAGAGATGAAGTCCTAATGATGCATATCTTCGCCTATTAGATGCATCCAATGGAGGACACATATAAATACTCTTTTGAAACAACTTTGGAGGAGGAATAGATCAATTATTGTAACATACACTTGTCTCTCATAAAACCATGTGTTGTGATCATTCATTTTATCATCATTGTACTCATGTAGGAGATTGTTGTTATATAAGATCCTGAAGTATTCATTGTTTAAGGGTTGTTTTCTAGTTCTTTCTTCAAGAAATTCTTACTTTCATTATGCTGTATCGTGTTGTTTTCCTTTATAATATGCATGAGTTGTCATGAAGGCTTGTGCAACCATGTATTATCATACATGGAATGAATGCTAAATTGTTATAGACTTCACTAATCTCTATAGTGTTTTGTAGTATGCTAATTCTAAGTAGTGCACGACTTAGGATTAGATCATATTTCCTTGGGATGCGATTGAGAAATCTACCCTTGGAATATATCTAAGCTACAAAGAGGGATCGCTCATGACGTCTAGAGATAGGGTTATGAAATCTTCTACGTATTATTGGAAAGTTAATTTGGGATCATGTTTGTAATGCGATCTTAGTCAGCTGTTAACTAGGAAGAGATTCCAATAGACAAGACTAGAATTAGGGTTTAATGGACTTGAGAGAGATATTGAACTAAAAGATGGAATCTCGCAGTTAGGGAAGATATGACATAACAAATAATAAATATGTATTGTATGCTAATACATTGGTGAAGCAAGCCTGTTGTGCAGTTAATTATTAAGTTAATTTAATTTATTTAATTATTGTAATAAACATAGTTATAGTTAAGATTAGCTAGTTGATAACTTTGATTGTTGAGTTAAAATTAATTTGCTAGATAATAATCAGTAGGGTAAGTAATAGTACTTCCCACAATCCCGGAGGAATACGACCTTATATTTCATTCCTATACTACATGCGATAGGTACACTTACCTAGCGTTGACTAGATCATAGGAAAGAGATATTAGGGAATAATTTATTAAAACTCGTTCGAAATAGCGCAATCAAAACTGTAATGCAAAATATTCATGGAAAGTTCATTTAAATCTAATTTCTTCCAATCTTCTTCATTATAGTCTCTTTCTTCTTTTCCTTCTATTTTTAAAGGCCATTTTCTATGACATCCACGATTAGTCTATTTTGAGCTTTAAGAAAAATTTTCATTCTACACTTCTAATAGGGGTAGTTACCCCTACTTAGAAGCGGTGGCCTATTGATAGCTTGTCCCTTTAGAAACTCTAGTGCATTAGACACCATGATTTTACTTTATTATGTGATTAAGCAAAGATAAGATAGAGACTAGCTCTAATACCAAATGAAAACGCACTAAGAATACTCGAGAGGGTGGGGGGGTAAATTGAGTATTCCCATTAAAAGATCAACGAATTAATTTTAATGGGTAGATAAAAAATTAACTTTAAAACAACAAATATACACCATCAGAACAATATGAAATTTTAAAAGAAATAGGGATAGTGAAAATTGATCAAGAAATAATGTGGAGTTCGACTCCCTACTCTTCACAGTCCACTAATGCCTCAATCGACGACTTCTCTACCACTGTATTGATTTCACAAAACACGCTTAAGATGAACAATACATAATTTTTTTATGGCACTCTTAGGAAATAAAATATTTCATTTCTCTCTCTAGATGCTCTTTGATAAATTGCAAATAAATGAACAAATTAATGAATAATAGAACAATAAGATAATTGATTTGCTTGTTCACAAATAATTGCACTTCTCTATTATTGAATCTCCAAGGATAGTATATATATAGCCTTAAAAAAATTTTCAAGTATCCATTAAAGACAATGTTTTTATGTTGCCAAGTATTTAATGCGCTTCAATGGCTCTTTCCTGCCACATCGGCTCCAATATTTAAACTATTGTGCCCTAAAGACTCGTGATGCCTCAAAGTATCACTCCTCAAAATTTTCCTCGACAAGTCTTTACTCTATCAAGCCTTAAATTTAAACTGTCGCGCCCTGAGCTTTATCATGTTGAGCCCTCAACTAACTTGTTGACTACTAATTCTTTATTTTTAATTTATTACCTTGAAGAGTGAAGTTGTCTAGCTCTTAGTTGATACTGCTCTTTCTAAAACCTGTAGAAACTCCACAAAGACACACAACACACACACACATACACACACACACACACACACACATTTGACTAATTAAATGTATTTTGCAATAATTGAATAGTTAATTATGTATTATATTATCTCATCAAAATCCACATTGAATATACAAGTTCAACACATGGTGTACATCAATTTGCCAACAGCATATGCATAAGGAACCTTTTGCATTTCTTTTTTCCCCCTTACTAGTACGATATTGCTTCAAACTTAATTTAAAATGGCCTGCAAGTGGAGTATTAACTGGTTTAGAATAGCTCATGTGAAACCTCTTTAGCTGAGATAACTGTTAGTGATTGTGCTCTAGGCCAATTACTGGATATTGTAATTATATATCTATATTATTAAAGCCAAAATGCTCATTTTTTGGTGTCTTTAGTGTAGATTTCATATATGATTTGACGAAAATAACCCATGCTTTCTTCTTCTTTTTTTTTTTTTTTCAGGCACATATAGGCACTTTTTTTTAATATGTAAATGTGCTTTTTTCCTTTTGAAGCTTTCAAAGTTGGTCTGAGTTCTTTGTGATTCATTTTCTTTTGTCAAAAAAGTCATTCCATATTTGAAAGAATATTGCCAAATAATTTTTATTATGATCAAATGACCATTACAACAAAGAAAAAGATTACTAATCATCATTATTATGGTGAAAATGACCATTATAATGCAATAAAAGCCACCAATCCTCATTATTATGGTTAAAATAACCATTGTAATCATAATTGTTTTGCCATAAATCGTATTTGTCCACTAATATAAATAAGAGCTGTCAAATCCTCTTCAAATCACCACTCACAATTTTAGGGAGTGAGATCTCTTCTAAAAAAGAAAAGAAAATCCGATAAAATGATACAAAAAAACCCAATCCTAAATCTTATAGGATTTTTGGTGGGTTGGACGGATTGGGTAAACGACTTGCTCACTTGCATTCCTATATTGATTTTCTTCTTTCGCACATGCTAAGAAGAGGAGTAAGAGTTCCATTATGATTTGCAAATTTTAAAAAGTAAAAAATTATCAAAATCTAAAGAAATGAAGTGAAAAAAAAAGGAAATGAAAATGGAAAAAAAGAGAGAGAAATATATTTATAGTATATAATTTCCAAAGCCTTTCTTAAGTATTGTGTTTTTTCGAGCTAACTTTTAAATATATATTATAATATATAATTTCTTAAGGTTTTTGATGGTGTCTTTTTTATTTTGCTTTTTTAATTATTGTCTTTTCAATTTAAAAAAAAATGTTGTTTGTACTCTTTTACAAATAAAATCACTTTTGTTATTATTCTAATTTCTCTTTTAGTATTCATTTTAAATTTTCACCTTTTCAAATAAAACATATATATTCTTAGGGAAAAAGAGAAAAACCATTACACATATTCAAAACCAAAATCTCTTTTCATTTTTCTCATTCCCTTCTTCTAAACAAATGTATCTTTTTAGTTTCCTATTTTCTTTTATAGTCTTTCATCATAACATTTCAATGGAAAAATAAATAAATTATCACCCTTTCAACTTCGTCTTTTGTGTGGGAAGAAAATTTCTTTTCCTATTTTTTCTACTTTTTTTAAATTTATAATTTTGCTTTTCTTTTCTTTTTTTTTTTTTTTTTTTTTGCCAAAGTTATAGTTGTGCTTTAAATGTCTTCTTCCATCTTTTGTGTAGATATAATTTTTAATATACGATTTGAAAAAAACGACCCTTGCAGTTTAAATTTATAACTTTTTTTCCAAAATAAAAACTACTCCCTCCTTAATCCTTTTTGAAACCATAACTACTCTCATTATCTTTTTACTTTTAAAAATTTTCATTTTAATGTAAAATAAGAAGAATAATAATAACATTTAAATATATTATAGAATTGAATCCAAAATCTAGAAAGATTTTTTTAGAGTTGAAAATTAATATTTATAATAAAATATTTAAGATCTTTTTACGGGTACTATTAAATTGCACACGTAACGTGGGTGCACCATCCATTATTACTATTTAATGGTTCATATTCAATCATGATTAATACCCTTACTTTTTACAATTGGTTCTTTCTCTATAATTGCACTCTCACTTTAATGGAACATCATATAATTTTTTAAATAAATTTGAATGTCATAGATTACATGTTACAGTTTATCAATGTGTGTTTGATTATATTTTTTGATATAAGCATGGTGACCAAATGTCATTACTAACAAAAGAATAGAAAATAGTTTTATATTAATTTTCAATGTTTGGAAAACAAAATAGAGGCAATCTTTTTTATTTTTGCACACGCAGTAGGTGCATCGACTACTAGTATATTATTATTATTATTAATATAGAGGTATTTCTATTATATTGTTTACATATTTACTTTATAATAGGATCCATGAATAATTTAATTATTGTTAATGTCTCTAGATACTCATTATTGTGGATGATAATGAATTAAATCTAGCATAAGTTTTTGTTTGATAGTCATGAGATGTCTATTTGTATGGGGATACAAATCAAACTCATAAGCACATATTAGAGGACTATGTATTGGACTGACCCACTATGAGATCACTACATGGATTAGTGTCATAAGCGATTCTCACAATAACAATATTAGCGTATCTTTAGATATGAAATTACCATAGGCTCCAATATGAGGAGTATTATGAATCAACTCAATCGAACGTTGTCTTTAATTGGATAATCGTAACGGTTAAGATTAAGCATAATGTGACTCATGTAGAGGAAGTTGAGTGATTAAGAAGGGATTTATCCGTCTTGTTATGAGAGAGACATCTCTGGCCTCCCCGATAAGTGAAGCTGAGAAATGCATGGCCGTGCTCAAATGAATTGATAGTGTGATTAATTTCATTTGTTTTGTCAGTTCAATTGGAGATCGAGAAATGATAATATTGAATAATATAAGGATGACACTATCATGCTTTATGTTTGTTCTATATATCATGTAACAAAAGTATAATGACATAAGTTATGGATCAGATAAAAATCGGATCACCGATCTTCACCTAATTTGGGTAAACATAATATCTTGCTAGAGACCGCTTATGTTTTGTTGACAAAAATGGTTTTAGGTCAATGACCAACATTAAGTGAACCTACAAGGTCATACACGAAAAAATGAATACAAAAAGATCATGGACTAAATTCAAATAAGTCTAGCGGGAATAATAAATTTATTTATTATTAATCTTAATTTGTTAAGAATAATAAATAAATATAATTTGTTAAAAACAATAATAATTCCTAATTGGACTAGGAATTCTTATATTAATAAATTAGTTTATAATTAATTTATCCCTAATAAGATTAGGGGCACTAATGTCATTATTCATATTGACATTATTATAAATAAGACATAAGACTTTTAGGGTGAATAATATGTGTTGTCAACATTAGACCTGCAGAGAAATTCTATAAACCTTAAACGAGAGAAACATGAGAGTCATGAGTAAAAATTTTCCCAAAGCATTACCAAACACACCTCTTGAAAGGTCTGAAGTGATCAGAGCTATAATTATACATACTTGTAAAGAACTTAAATCGGATTTAGAAGTGTTCTAGATAATACTAGCACATGATGGATCCTTTTTGAAGGAGTGTTCATTCATGTGGATACCATGGAGGAGATTGCGAATCGCAATACCTACATATCCGATTTGCCAATTGAGTTCAAGCTTCAAGGTTAAAGGTATAAATTTGAACTATTTGTTTTGTTTTAATCTAATAAAAAACACATGGATACTAGATTATGGTTTTCTTTTTGAATTCTGCTGCAAAAGATTTGGTCTTTATAAATCCTAAAACCCTATGGAAACCCAGCAATAACAATAGCTTTCCATTCTTTCTATCACAAGTAATTCTCATGCCAAGGATTTACTTTGCAGCACCCAAATCCTTCGTAGCAAAGAACTTAACAAACTCTCTTTTGAGATCTTCAATTTTCTTAGTATCATGGCAAAAAATCAGTATGTCATCCACATGCAAAAATAAGTTAATAAAATCACCATCAATGAATTTTTTCACAAATACACAATGATCAGAAGAAGTCTTAGCATATCCATGATCACCATGAAATATTCAAATTTCCTATACCACTACCTAGGAGCCTATTTAAGGCTATACAAACTCTTTTTGAATCTGCAGACAAGATTTTCTTTACCTTTTGCTATGAAACCCTTAGACTGTTCCATATAGATTTCTTCCTATAAATCACCATGAAGGAAAATGATCTTTACATCAAGTTGCTCAATTTCTAAATCCAACTTGGCTATGAGCCTAAGGACAACTTGGAATGAAGACATCTTGACCATAAGTGAAAATATTTCTTCAAAATCAACTCTCTTCTTCTGATTGAAACCCTGCACAATCAGTCTTGCCTTGTACCTTAGCTATGAGCTATTTGATAAACAAGTTGAATAAGAAATTTTGTTTTCACATATATTCATCTATTTACAAAGAAAGGGTTTATATGCAAGTGCTTATATTCTAACTTAGGAAATAAATCGACAAAATTGATTTAGTTACAAGGAATCTTTTCATTATAATAAATTAGCAAATCACCTATAATTAGCAAATAAGGTGGTAGACTAAATCTCCTATCATTAAGAATATATCTCCTATAATTAAGCACAAATCATGCTAACACTTCCTCTTAAGTTGGTGCATAGATATCTTGCATACCCCACTTGTTTAGTGATTTGTAAGATACTTGACTTGAGACAGCCTTGGTTAAGATATCAGCTAATTGGTCTTTAGACTTTATGAATGGCACTCCAATAATTTTAGTTTCCAAATTTTCTTTAATAAAGTGTCCATCTACTTTTATGTGCTTGGTAGATCATCTTGCACAGGGTTATGGGCTATTGCAATCATAGCTTTATTATCACAATAGAGTGGTATACCTACACCCTGCACGCACACTCACTATATCTATATACGTATACGTTGATAGCCTTCCGCAAAAAGCCACTCTTGCTTTAGCCAGCTGACAACGAAAGAACGAGGTGAAGTCATGGGTGAACATTCCGGTTGT
Organism: Combretum micranthum; assembly: GCA_024138025.1. Classification (NCBI taxonomy): domain Eukaryota; kingdom Viridiplantae; phylum Streptophyta; class Magnoliopsida; order Myrtales; family Combretaceae; genus Combretum; species Combretum micranthum. The sequence goes on along the minus strand of JAMXBD010002312.1, from coordinate 179,561 downwards.
CTCAATCCGCTTCCTCCTACCAGGCCGCTCTGCTCCTAAGATGGCTTGCTTGCAACGTCCATGCCCACCCTGACCTTCTCCATCACCTTGACCTCTCGTTCCGTTCTCTCCACTCGTTCCCTTCATTGTTAGCAAAAAGTTTCCATTGCAATCGCAACTTTATTATCACAATAGAGTGGCATAGCACATGTAGGTTGTAGACCCAAATCTTGCATTATAGACTTCACCCATAATAACTCACATATTCCTTAAGCAATTACTCTGTACTTCGCTTCAGCACTTGATCTAGATATAACTTTCTGCTTTTTACTTCTCCAAGCGACAAGATTATTACCAACAAAGGTGAAATAACCTAAAGTAGAGCATCTATTTGTATTATCTCCTACCCAATTAGAATAAGTATACCCTTTAAATATTCAAGTGATCATTCTTAGAAAACATAATTCCTTTCCCTGGAGAACCCTTTTGATACTATAAAATTCGATTCATAGCATCCATATGACTTTCACTCAAAGCATGCATAAATTGACTGACAACATTAACAAAATAAGCTATACCTGGTCTTGTATGAGATAAATAAATCAATGTTCCCACTAATCGTTGATTTTTCTCCTTATTAGTTGGAATATCACTTGAATTTTCATGTAACTTATATTTTTGTTCTATTCGAGTATCAACTGGTTTGCAATCGAGCATTCATGTATCAACTAGCAAATCTACCACATATTTTCCTTGAGAAAGGAACATACCTTAGTTTGATTGAATCACTTCTATGCCAAGAATATACTTTAATTCTCCAAGTTGTTTCATCTCAAATTCAGTTGATTAGTATTCTTTCAAGCTTCCAATCTTAATCTCATCATTACCAGTTAGAATCATATCAGCCACATAGATTATTAGAGCAGTCACCTTGTTTGTGTTGTGTTTTAGGAAGAGTGTATGATCCAAGTTACTCTATTTATACCTGAAGTTCCTCATTTCCAGTACAAATCTTCCAAACTAGGCTCGAGGAGATTATTTAAATCCATACAGTTCTCTTTTTAGCTTGCATACAATTTTTTTTTTCTTCTCTATAATATCAAATGAATAACCTATATTAAGTTTTTCTTGAAGTTTTGAGATACCTGGTGGAAGGTCCATGTACACTTCTTCTTCATGTTCTCATGAAGGAAAGCATTTTTCACATCAAATTGTAGTAGCAGCCAATTTTGATTTGCAGCCACAAAAAGTAGCACTCGTATGGTATTAATTTTTTGCCACAAAAGCAATTGTCTCGTTGTAATCTTCTCTATATTTTTTAGTATATCCTCTTGCAACTAATCTTGCCTTGTACTTTTCTATTGAAGCATCAGCTTTGTGTTTTATAATGAATATCCATCGGCAACCAACAATCTTCTTTCCTAAGGGCAAAGGAACCACATCCCAAGTGCAATTCTTTTACAATGCTTTCATTTCTTCAGCCATAGCTTTAGTCCATTTGGGACATCTTATCTCATTAGTGAGAATATAGATGAACATATGCAACACGATTAGAAACTAGAGGCATGTCATTTATCATTTTAGTGAGAACTCGAAGACGGCATTTGAAGGTATATGATTAATGACATCAATAGTAGATAACAAGGCATCACCCCACATATTTTTGGGAACATTTTCTCCAACAAGAAAGCTCAAGTAACCTCTAGAAGTTGGCAATTATGTCGTTCAGCAACACCATTCTACTATGGTGTGTTAGCAACGAAGTTTGACGAATTATCCTTTATCAATGAAAGAAATTATTAAGATTATTATTGAGGTATTCACCTCCGTTATCTGAATGCAATACTTTAATTGTTTTAGGGAATTAATTCTGGACCATAGTGTAAAACTGTTTAATAACATGGTTCACATCATTCTTATGCTTGAACTAATAAACCCATGTAATTCTAGTACAATCATCAATAAAGGTAATAAAACATCTCATACCACCTGAAGTAGAATGTTGAGAGGGAACTCATACATCTAAGTGAATTAAAGTAGATGGAATGGATGATTTATTATCACTTTTTGGAAATACACGACGGTGGCTTTTAGCTAAGAAATGGGTGTCACAAGTAGAACATTTTAAGTTAGTTTTATAAGAGTAAAACAAAGTAGGCAGAATATGCTTTAAATAACCAAATGATGGATGTCCTAAGCATTGATTCCATAAGCAAATCTACTTCTCATTTTCAAATGCCATTTTACGTGTGTGATTTGCTGTAGCATTTGTCTTTAAGTCATGATGAAAGGAACACAAATCCCCTCTCTTAAAACCATGCCCCTCTTGAGTATGAAGATCCTAAATAATACAAGTGTATGGGAAAAAAATGACAAGAATATGCTACAATAAGTTTAGACACAATTAATAAAATGGTTTGCAAAGTTGAAACCAAAAGAAAGTCAAGTAGTGTGATGTTAGGTGTCAATTAAATAGTACCAATACAACTAATATGAATTCTTTGAACATTAACAGTACTAACAAAGTGTTTAGAGTTGTTTTTGGTGAAGGTTTTGAATTTTCTAAGATCATTAGTCATAAGATCTGTAGCTCTAGTGTCAATTATCCACACATTATCACAAGCAAAAGTAGAGGTGCATAAAGCATAACTAAACTTTCCTGTATAGGCCTCATCTTTCTGCTCAATGGTAAATGTAGTAGCAAATGATGCTTGACTTTTTTTTTTTTTTTTTTTTTTTTTTTTTTTTGCAGTAAGTTCATCAGCCAATTAAGTTGACCATGGAGCTTCCAACCCTTATCTACAGTATGATTCTTGCCATAATGAGTACCTTTGCGTTCATCTTTAGTTGATCCCAAAGCATAAATTTTTAAGGAGTGTTTTGATCCTTTACATGTTGCCAAGGCACTACTATTAGTCTTTTCCTCATTCCCCATGGTTTTCAAGCGATTATCCTCCTCATAACAAGGCATAAGTTTTTAGAACATCAAGAAGAGGATCTGATCTAAGCACATGGGCATGGGTAGCATCGAGATGAGCATCTAGTCTTGTTAAGAAAAGGTAAACATGAAAATTTGTGACAGTTTTTAAACGAGCGTAGAGATCAATTTCATTCTTCATCTGAGGAGGATTGATAGCATCAAGTTCTTGCTAAACTGTTTGCAATTGTTTATAGTAAGCTTCAAGAGAACAGCCTTCTTGTTTCACATTAACAGATTTGCATGTTAACTCATACACTTTAAAGGAATTAATACTCACGGCATATGTTTTTCTATAGCACACTAGATGGTTGTTGGGTAGGAAGATGATCAAATGGTACTCTCACATGTTTCTCCATCGAATTCAAAAGCTATGTTTGAACAATACAATTTTCTTCTTTTTATGTTTCATAAGCACTAGAATCTATTTTCTCTGGAGCCTTGTTGGTACCAATAATATAGCCAAGTTTTTTATTACTAGCTATTAACATGCGAGATATACAAGCTTAACAACCATAATTAACATGGCAAGTTAGTTTTTTAGGAGCAATTTTGAAGTTATTAGATGAATCACCGACCATATTCAAATCTAGATAGCAGCAGAAGTAATTGTATTTTAGGGTAGTGACAATAGTTTGCAGATTAAAAGAAAAGGATGGGTTTATGGTTTATGAATTTCAGAATAAGATCTATCAATTATACCTGCTTTGATACCGTGACAAACATGTTGAATATGAAATTGTGTTTTCACATATATTCATCTCTTTACAAAGAAAGGGTTTATATAAAAATGCTTGTATTCTAACTTAAGAAATAAATCAACAATATTGATCTAATTACAAGAAATATTTTTATTACAATAAATTAGCAAATCACATATAATTACCAAAATAAAGTATAGATTAAATCTCCTATAATTAAGACTATATCTCTTATAATGAAGCACAAATCATGCTAACACTATTTTCCTCTACTTTCAACTTAAACACCCTCTAGCCTTGTGGTAGCTTTACTAACTTAAAGGTATTGTTCTCATGCAAGAACTACATCTCTTCTTACATGGCTTTAAACCACTTCTCTGTATAGTGGTGTGATAGAGCCTCATCATATCTCTCTAGCTTTCTACAATTAGTCAACAATACAAACTTGTGGGGTGCATCTTTGTGAAGGACAAGGTTGTCAAGTAGACCTTCTCAATAAGGCTCAATAGGTTGTGTTGATTGTAGTGGAAATGGGTTAATAAGAACATCATCCCTATTTTCATCATCAATATTTACATCTCCCCTATCATTAGCAACCCTAATAAGAGACTCTAGCTTAATAATAGCATCATCTCTGGTAGCAAGCATTGACTTTTCTTCCTTTTCGACATCTTAAATTGTTTGGTCTTCAAAGAAAATAACATCTTACCTTCTAAGAACTTTCTTGTCAATTGGATCCCATAATCTGTAACTAAACTCCTCATGGCCATATCTAAAAAAAAAAAAAAAAACCTCGATATTTTGCCTTTCCATCAAGCTTTGATCTTTCATCTCTTGGATATAAACAAATGCTGTGCAGCAAAACAATCTTAAATGATCATAGAGATATCTTTCCCTTTCTAAACTCTCTCAGGAATTTCACCAACAAGGGAAACTGAAGGACAAAGATTAATTAAGTCCACTACAGTTCTCATAGCTTCTTCCCATAATGCTTTAAGTAGCTTTGCATGAAAGAGTATACACCTCATTCTTTCTATAATTGTTCTATTTTTTCTCTTTGCAAACTTATTATGCTGTAGAGTCTTAAGTATTGTCTTTTCAAGCTTGGTACCATAATCCTTGCAATACTTCTCAAATGGATCCTTATATTTATCACCATTATTTGCTCTTACACATTTTAGTCTTCTATATGTTTCTCTTTCAACACTTACATGAAAGTGTTTGAAGACATCAATCACCTAGTGTTTTGATTTCAAAGCAAACACCTACAATTTTCTAAAATAATCATCAATAAATATGATGAAGTATAAACAACCACTAAGAGTTCTAGAATCCATGGTGCAAACATCAATGTGGACTAAATCTAGGGCATGTGACTCCTATGTAGAGGGGAACTATGAAAAGAAACTCTGTGTTGCTTACCAACTAGATAATGAGTGCTTAAGAGAATTACCTTTGATGGGAAGAAGTTTTCACCTTGCTAGTGTGTCTAGTCCCTTCTCACTCAGATGGCCGTGACACATATGCCATACATCAATGGTGCATCTTCAACTGCATTAACCTAGCTACTACTACCTTACCTAGCATTCGATACAAGGTATCATTGTTTAGTCCTTTTGCAACCACAAGGAATCCCTTTGTGATTCTCCATTTACCACCACCAAATGTGCTCTCATAGCCATCTCGATCAAGTGATTTTTCTAAGATTACATTAAGGAAGAAGTTGGGACATGTTTAACATTTTTTAACTGCATCTTGTATCTAAGGTAGGTTTCCAACCATATGTCTCCCAAGCCAACTACTTTGCTTACTCCATAATCTTCCATAGTCACTGTTGGTTTCTCTCAAATGATGATTTTGATGATAACAAAAAGGATTAAGTGATTACTTATATATTTCTTAAGTTTGCAGCATTTCATATCAGTATGTATATCAGAAGGATGGAAATATTTTTTAAAGAACAAATCTACATAGCAGAATGTTAATCAGAAGGTTTTTCAATGGAATACAAGATTTATTTTAAACCGTCAGAAGGAACTTCAAAGAGTTTATATGTATTATTTGTAAAAAGCTGTTAAAGAATGATCGAAAGCCCTCAGATATAAACTAATTTGAAATATTCGAAATTTTGAAGACCTAGCTCCAATTTTGAGTACAAATTAGGTAATATACTCAATGTGTTCCACAAAGTTAGTTCAATATCCATAAGGATTTAATTTTGAATTAATGATCAAAATTTTTGGAAGCTCATGAACGACATTTTTGAAGAAGGACGATTCAAACTTGGAAATTTAATTTTCAACGAATTATATTTGAGGAGAAAGTTAGTGTGCATAATATGAAGTAATTACAAAACATGTTTCGGATTTTTAGGAGTATGTCCAAGGAATTTGAAGTTCGAAAATCATGGAGAATTGGAATGTAGCATGAACAATACCAGACGAAGGATTTGTTTTCAAATTCGAAATTCAAGTTCAAGATAATTATACAAGTTGTTAGATATTTGAGCTTACCTATTAAAGCATAAAATTCTAGAGTACATCAAGAATTCAAGATTCAAATTTTACAGATTTTACGGATAAAGACGAACTGATATTTTTGACAGTTTTTGTTGATAAACTTCAACTGATATCGTGCAAAGGAAGAAGAACAAGTTAATCCATCTGATGAACTAGCCGTTAGAGGAAGCAAAATAAAAATAACGGATACCCAAGACAAGAAAATAAGAGAGAAACATTTTACGTGAAAGAAAAAAGAGCCATCAGCGATAAAAGCTTTCCTTCTTCATACGCTAAACACTGTCATATTACTATTGTTGCTATTTTGAGCGAAATATTGAGGATATTTACTCTTTATTCCTCTAATTTATTTTTACACTTTTTTTGTGTGAGTTTGATAGTTACAAGTAAGCTCAGTAGATTGATTGCTTAGGAGAATCAAGCTTAGTGATTTGTAGCCAAAGAGAATTGGTAAGAACATCTTGTAACTTTGATTGATTGATTGGATAGTGGAACATAACCTGTGTAGAGAGGATTGACGCTTAAGGCGGAACCTCTATAATTCGACTTTGCACTCTCTACTCCCTTATATCTTTTTAATTCGTGCAATTTTATTTTGTGTTTATATCTATGATATATGCCCAGAAGGTATATTAGAGAGTAACCTATTTATATTGTCTTAATGAGAAAGTCAATTAGAGAGTGTTTAACATATATTTTCTTGATCAGAGAGTTAGTCAGAATGTTAATCTGGGAGTAAAAAGTTTTTAATTAACTTTTGATTTTTCATGAGCTTAAGCAAATCATTTTGATATGAATTCTTGTTCAAAGTTTTTATTTGTTAAAGTTTATTGTTTTAAGAAAGTTTTAAAGCCATTTTAGTTGAATAATCAAGTGGTGTGAATTTTGTTTGAAATTTTAAAAGTAAATCTTTATAACCAATTCACCCCCCTCTTGGTTATCTTTTCGGACCAACAGTCACACTACAAAAATCACTTGGAGTGTAAGATGAGAAAAACTCTTGATCTGGTACTACATGGAATGTATCACTGGTATCTATTATCCAACTAGAGTATATTCATGAGATGTTATTCAATTTTCTAGCAATAACAGCATCACCATCAAATACAACCATAGTAGTTTCTTTTTCTTCTTTCTTATCTTCACCCTTTTTCTTTAATTTCTTGCACTTAAGTAACCTGTATTCCTTTCTCATATGAATCATTTTATTACAATGGTAGTATTTTTATATCTTTTCGGGACTTTGACTTCCTCTGGACTTACTATGAGTTTCACCTTTCAAGGAGTTTCTAGTTTGGTTTCTCCTCCTTGATTCAGTAACCAAGATGTCTAGCTATGAAGAGGATACCAAAGGTTTTTTCTCATCTCTTCATTTAATATGCTACTCATAGCAAGCTCTAGGGCTACTATACCATTAACTATACCATCAATAACAACATTACATATTGAAGTTTTGAAGGTTTCCCATGAATTTAGTAATGAGCCAAGAAGAAACAATCCCTAAATATCACCATCAAACTTCACTCCCATTGCAGTAAGTTGCTTAATCAAATACATCCTGCTATTACTGGTCTTCTTGGTATATAACTATTCAAGTTAGTTTCACAAATATTTAGCATTGGTTTCTCTAGCTATATGGCTCCAGACATTATCATTAGCCCATTGTCTAATATAGTTGCACACTTATCTGTGTAATAGGTTCATCACCTTTAATATTTCATGGCTTTTGTTCAATAAACACAAGTTGATGGAATTTCTCTACATAAAGCAAATCTTTCATCTTACATTTCCAAATAACATAGTTGGAGTCATTTAAGCTTATCATTTTATTTGTGTTGATTTTCATTTTATGTCTCAACATAAATACTATAACCAGAAGCTTTGATACTACTGTTAGGAGAAAAAGATTCGCACACACATAGAGCGTATATACACTTTATGCGAAAGTAAATAAGATCTCCCTTTTTCTTATATGCTTAATATAGCTCCACAAAATAGCAAGCAATAAATAAAATATTTAAACAAAATAAATAAGTAGACACTAGAATTTTTAACGTGGAAAACCTTAGTAGGGGGAAAAACCATGGGACTCAGTCCAACAAATATCTTCACTATTATAAAAATAATGGATAGACCAATATAAGTTCCTCCTAATAATTTAAGGATTAGAAATCACTGAATCTTCACTAACAATGGTGGATAACAATATAATAAAAACCCATAAAACCATATCTTAACTAAGGAATAAAAAAAAGAAGGGGATAATGACAAAAATGTTAAGCCAATCACGGAAAATCAACTTTAAATATCTCAATTGATATGATTATGATATTTCGTTCTTTTATTAGTGTGGATACATTTACTCGAATATGAATGCATTTACTCCAGTGTGAATATATTTACTCCATATATATTTTCCTAAATTATCACTGTTGTATGATGTATATAAATTCAACTATTCTCAATAAAGAAACACGGATCCTTTCTTCTATAATATCCTTTATATTCTTCATGGTATCGGAGCCCTAAGGCCACAACTTTCTTTTTTCTTCTTTTAAATTTACTCTCTCCTGAAATTTCAATCATGGTAGAAACTAATGTCATGATTATGATCGACAATTCTAAAGCATCCTCCCCTTTAAATTCATATGTCAATCTCTCTCAACCCCAAGTTATCTCTATCAGTACTGCAACAGTAATTCCACATAGGCTGACTAAAGGTGGAAATTATTTGATGTGGTGTTTTGAGATGATGAATCTCTTTCTTGGATATGATCTTATGAAGTTTATAGATAGATCTTATCCTTGCGATCCTCAAGATGATCCAAAATATAAAAGCTAGATTCGTCAAGCTCGTCTTATCCTTCTCGCAATCTAAACTATAGTATCAAGTTCTACTACTCCAATTGTTTCTCGTTGCCAAAATTCACAAGAAGCCTAGAAAAAACTCAAAGTTCCTTATGCCAATAAGTTCAATACACAGATGGTTGATTTACTTGGTTCCCTTACCAAAGTCAGGCAATCTAGAAAAAAAGCATGTCTGAGTTTATGCAATCTGTTAAAAACATTGTGGATGATCTTGCAATGATAAGCCATGAATTGAGTGATGGTGAGATCGTATAGCTCTCAATGGTCTTAGTAATGACTAAAAGGAAATCAAGGCTGCCTTAAGAGCTAAAGAAACTCCTCTTAGTTTTGAAGAGTAATTAGAAAAATTAGTTGTTTATGAGGCTAGTCTTAAATATAATGAACCAATAAATGAGGAGATAATATCACAGCATAGTATACTCCAAGGAACATAAAAGAGAAAGGTGGTAACCAAAGTAATCAGTATAGACGTCAAAACCTTTATCAAATTCAAAAATGGCAATCCAACATTCAAGGAGGACAATCTCATCTGTATGTCAATTATGTGACAAGGTTAGACATGTTGCTAAGTATTGTCGATCTCGCCATTTTCCATATACTGATACTTTATCACAAGCAAATGTTGCAACACATGACAACTCAAGAAATTAGTCAAGGTAGCTTGTTGACTTGGAGCCTCTCACTATAACACCTTAGATCTTTAGAATTTATCAATTCATTCAGAATATGGTGGTAATTATGATGTCATATTCGGTGATGGTAAAAGCATCCTATTAACTCATACTAGATTTACTACTTTGCAATCCAATAATTCTCATTTTCAACTTAATAATGTTTTGTGTGCTCCTAGGATCAAGAAAAATTTAATATCTATTCTTAATTTTGCTCACAAAATAACACATCCACTAAATTCTTTCTCGATTTTTTTCCTTGTGAAGGATCTAACTATGGGGGCATCCTTGGTGTGAGGCCACAATAAAGGACATGCTAATGAATGGCCAAATTCAAAACACCAACCTCACAATTCCCAACAACTAGCCCTTACTGCTACCTCTCCTATCTCATTTTCTGCAACTCTCTCTTCTTGGCATTATTGATTTGGTCACCCTTCAAGAACTCTCCATCAAATCATTGTTGCTAACAAGTTACCTCTATTTAAGTCTTGTATTGTCTTTTCGCATTGTAACTCTCATAAATTACCGTTTGGAATGTCTTCTTTAAACTCCTCAAAACCTTTGGAAATTGTTTTTAAGGATATTTAAGGACCAACAGCTCTTATTTCTTTTGATAATTTTTAGTTCTACATCATCTTGGTGGATTATTTTACCAAGTATACTTGGCTTACATAAGTCTGATGTGGTCACTATTTTTGAACAATTTAAATCTTTGGTTGAACGTTACTTCACCACTGGTATCAAAACAATATTATGGATGGTAGTGGTGAAGCCACAAGCTTGGTCATTTTCTTTCTCACATTCACATCCAGCATCATAAAACTCCCCCTCATACACATGAACATGTTAGAATAGCTTAATGCAAACACGTCATATAGTTGAAACAATCCTCACCTTTCTACACCATGCCTTGTTACCATTCAAATATTGGTCTTTAGCTTTTCAAATCGCTATGTAACTTATTAATCGAATTCCATCACCAACTACTCACAACAAATCCCCACTTTTCCATCTCTTTAACACTCACCTAAATTACTCCATTTTAAAAACATGGTTACCTTTGTCATCCCTGGCTTAGACCTTATACAACACATAAACTCGACTCCATGTCTCAACCATGTATTTTTGTTGGATACTCTACTACCCACCATGCCTATCTTGCCTTGAACTCATCAGTAACAAAATATTCATTTCTTGACATGTTCGCTTCGTGGAAAATGTGTTCTCATTTCACACTCAAATCTCTTCTGACCAATCGACACCCACATCAAATCTAAGTGACTGGTTTCCTAACTTTAGCATTTCCCTTTCTCATACAGCAACTCTTACAAATTTGGATACTTTGCCTAATCGCACAATTACTACATTACCCTCACCATCTCTTACCACTCTAGCTAGTTCCTTTTCACAAGACAACATACTTCCTTCTTCTTCTACTTTAGCCACTTCATCTTCTCAAACGAGTGAAAAAACAACCTTAGCTTCGACTCCTTCAAATGTTAGTTCGTCATCTCAATCCAAGAATGACTCCTCTCTATCAATAATTCATAACTCATCCTCTCATTCAACCTCTCCCCCTACTTCACCACTTGCACCTTACCCTTATAACACTAGATTGCACAATAATATTACCAAACCTAAACAAATTCTTGTCCTTCACACAACTTCAACCCTATCTCTTATTGAACCAACTACATACAAGCAAGTTAAAAAAAGTCCTAATTGGCATCAAGCCATGAGTGATGAATTTAATGCCTTCTTAACCAACAAAACATGGACTCTAGTCCCTCGGAGCCCTACACAAAACGTTATTGGTTATAAATGGGTATACAACTTAAAAAAAAATCCAGATGGGTCTATTACTTAGGCTAAAGCTAAGTTAGTCGCGAAGGGGTTTCACCATCGATTAGGAGTTGATTTCTTTGAGACTTATAGCCCAATGATTAAGCCTGCTATAGTTCATCTACTACTTGCTTTAGCTATAACTAACGGTTGGCTTCTTCACCAACTTGATGTAAATAATGCTTTTTTACAGGGCTCTTTAACTGATGAAGTATTCATGGATCAACCTCCTGGTTTTGAGGTTTTCAGTTATCCAAATCATGTGTGCAAATTATATAAAGCCATTTATGGCCTTCGTCAAGCTCTACCAACTTAGTACATAAACTCGTGCTTTTTTACTTTCCATGGGTTTCTTTAACTCACACTCCAATATTCTCTATTTATACTTTGCACTGCAAGCACAATCATTTATCTTCTTATGTATGTTGATAATATCATCATCACTGGATCCTCATCTTCAGACATAATCAATTTCATTTCAGTCCTTGCTCGTCACTTTTCTCTCAAGAATCTTGGCACTTTGTCCTATTTTCTTAGGGTTAAAGTTCTTTACTTCCAAGGGTTTGTTTCTCTCATAGAAAAAAAAAATACATTCATGATCTTCTCCAATGAGTTAACATGCTTTACGCCAAACCTATTTCCACTCCTCTTACTATAACAGAGAGTCTTAAACTTTTAGATGTCAGCCCCCTTGCTGATGCTACTCTCCATCAACAAGTTCTTGGTTTACTATAGTACCTTTCCCTTACTCGACCTAATGTATCCTTTGCTGTCAACAAGTTATCTCAGTTTATGCATTCACCATCTACTCTTCATTGGATTGTAGTAAAGCGTCTTCTTAGGTATCTTGTTAACAAAATCACACTATTGATTTTGGCTTAATGCTCCGCAAAGGTTCTCCTTTAAACTTCCATGCTTTAGCTAGTGCTGATTGGGCGGGTGATCCTTATGTTTGCACTTCTACTACGACTTATGTTGTGTTTCTTGGCTCCATTCTTGTCTCATGGTGTTTTAATAAGCAAAATACTATTGCTCGATCTTCGACCGAGGTAGAATACCGTGCAATTGCATCTACTACAGCAAAAGCTAATTGGTTGACCAACCTGCTTCAAGAATTACATATTCCTTTAGCCTCCACCTGTTATTTGTTGTGATAATGTCGGAGCCATGTATGTTTACTGAAATCCTGTTTTCCACTCTTGTATGAAACATATTGCCATTGACTTCCATTTTGTACGAGACCACGTAGCTTTAGGTCGACTACGCATTTCTCATGTTCGTACTTCAGATCAACTCGCTGATTCTCTTACCAAGATGTTGCCTCATTAAGCAATCCATGCTCATCACTCCAAGATTGGCATTCTCAATGGCCAGCCAATCTTGTGGGTCATGTTAAACCAATCACGAAAAATCAGCCTTAAATATTTTAATTGATATGATTATGACATTTCTTTCTTTTATTAGTGTGAATACATTTACTCTATTGCGAATACATTTACTCCATATATATTTTCATAATTATTAGTGATGCATGATGTATGTAAATTCAACTATTATCAATAAAGAAACATAGATCTTTTCTTCTATAATATCCTTTATCTTCTTCAAAAAATGGTAGCTAAACTTTTACAAAAAAATAATAATAATAATAATAATAATTAGGTATCTAAAATTTGGTTTGAACAATTTGGTACCTGAACAAAGTTTTCGTTGAATTTTTTCATACCTCATTTCACATGCTTTCGATATGAAAAAAGTCAACAAAAATTTTGTTGAAATACCAAAATTGTCAAAACTAAATTTCAAGTATGAAAAAAGTCAACAAAAACTTTGTTTAGATATGAAATTGTTCAAGACCACATTTCAGGTATCTAATTGTTCTTTTTGAGAAAGTTTATATACCATTTTCATCATTAACTTACATCAATGTGTAGCTCACATTGCTAGGAACAACATGCAAAAATTTTAACTTCAAAGGAATTTAAGGACTCCTTCAAATCCCTAACTAAAGTTTCTAAAATTTTCTTCTTTTTCTTGCTACTGTGCTATTTCTCTCTCTCTCTTTTTCAAGTTTTCTCATAGGTGTTATATATATATATATATATGTGTGTGTGTGTGTATCCCATTGCTTACAAAAGATGTGTCACACATCTTTTTAACTTACAAAGAATGTCACAATAATAAAATAAATCTATTTTTGGATTAATTAACATATATCTACTGTTGTGGCAGGCCCACTAGTGAGTGACCTACCTAACATACATATGTGTACATTTGCTCATTATCGATGTATTTGTGAGTGTTTGTTGCCTATTGTGGGTGTCTAGTTTTAGTGAGGTTGTGTTTGGAATTATGAAGTAAAAATATGGAGAATTGTTATGTTTTGTCCCACTATTTATTTTATTCCACATCAATAATGTATTCTGATATAATTCCCTAAAACCTTTTAAGTATAGTGGGTTAAGATCTATCATGGATGTTTTTATAATAAAAAAAGGGTGTTAAAATACTTATCAAGCTTACAAAGTGTGCAAATCATTAAAGAAAGTATTACATGAATTTGACAAAGTTTTAAAGGAGAATTAAATTGTCAGAGATAACTCAAAGTATAATCAAATTTATAAAGAGGCATTCAAGTATAAAGTTTTCAAAAGATATGTTTGAAGCATATTAGAAGAATCAACATTTATAAAATAATATCCTAAAAGATATATATGAAGACATTTGACTTAAAGAGTCATCTAGAGCATATGTTTGATAGGTTGAGAGGGCACAAATTATGATAAAATCATTCCAGAGGGCATAAATTATGATAAAATCATCCCTGATTAAGTTATTACGCATGACAAAAGGTTTAACTTCATTGATTGAGTATATTTGGGTAATGTATTCAATATGTTTCACTTGGGTTAGTGCAAATATCAAGGGATTAAATTAAGTTAAATTCAAGAAGTTTTGTAAAAGTGTGAAGATTGGATTGCGAGTTTCAAGATGAGCTCCAAAGAGGTTTTTTTTCGGCCAAACCTCCAAATAGAAATTTAGAAGATCTGATTTAGCTAGAATAAAAACCAAAAAACTAATTTTATATAGAAGTTTTTTATGCAAGTTTTAAACGATCATGAAGTTCAAATTTTGAAGATGAGTGTCTAACATGATACACTTCTATTTTTAAGGGATGAAGATAAGTTCATTTTAGTCCTATTAGGTTCAAATTTTTGAACAAATTTTAACAATATTTGAACGTCCAATTAACACGATATTGAATTCAAAATTATTGAATAAAATAAAGATAAGGAGGCTAAGATAAAAGCTCCTTAAGATAATTCAAATCTTATCATCTTAATATCAATTGGATAGAAGCTTCATATAGAGGAGAAATTTGAAAATTTATGTAGTTAACTCACACATTCTTGCAAGAGCTTACATGATATTATTGGCTTTCTCTCGAGTAAAAATTTTTCATCTGATTGTTTGTTAGTTTATGGTTTGAACTATTGAGGAACTTTTATTCTTTTAATCTTTCAATTTTGATTGGCCAAAAGTAAAAATCTTTAAATTTTGACTTATATTTTATAAGTTGTGTAAGAGTAACAATTACACTATGTAAATCAATAACTAGGTTTGGAGAAGATAGATAAGCTATCACGCCCCGAAAGGTATCCTAAACGTGGCAGTCCATCGCACATAATATTAAAGCTAATGAATGACAACCTTAGTCATGCAAGAGCTTCGATATCATGTGTAAGGCGTGTTTTCAAGATAATAGGAGACTCAAAGGGGTATTACGTTTAAGCATATAATAAAAACATGCAAGAACTTATATAGATAAACATATAATATTCATTAGAATAAAAAATTTATTTATAACTTCTTAGGGGCATTTCCCCGTTCTAATAGCCTTGTTCAACTAAGCTATCTTCAAAATATACATAAATATAACATAAGTCTACTATGGAGATTTTTCTTAGAAGTCCACATCCAAAACTAAATATATATAAACTTCTTCCAAAAACTCCTAGTAGCTTTGGCTCGTACCTGACAAAAGGGACTCCTTGGTGCCAACCACAAGTAATCATACTGTAACAAAAGGCTATAGGGGTATAAGCAAAACTAGCTTAGTGAGATAACTCCCATCTACAAAACATTTCCATAAAACACACAAGTATTTAGACAATCATATGAAAATGCATCAATCACATGAGCAAACAAAATACAAACGATTAACTAGAAACCATGTGTAGCATGGATTTTACGCCCTCCATGTTGGGGGTTGGGTGGTTACCGGCCCGTACGACCATCAATATTTGCAGACTTACCGGCTTATACTTGCCCTGTAGACTTTTCGGCTCCTACTTGCCCATGTAGACTTTCTGGCTCCTACTAGCCACCACTATAACTCCTCGTTTCCCCACACAAAAAATAGTAGTGAAAAATAAATGTGACTCTCAAATATGATATGCCTGAATTGTTTTCAATATGGGGTTATTCAATTAATGTCGAGTTCAAGTTAAAGGTGATCAAAACAATATTCATCATATCATTGCAAGAAAACATAAGTTATTCATCAATTCCTCTTTCGATATTCTTAGCTTTTATTCAATCAATCATGAATCCAAATCACACAACATTTGTTCATTTATCTTTTTCCTTATTTTCTAGTGCTACTACTTACAAGCACAAACAAGAAAATGTAACTAATAAGGGATTAACTCACTCTATGACGATTGTTCCTAGTCGAAGTAATCTTCCGAGAAGGTGATATCAATTCCTTCTTCACCTAAACAAGATGAAATACCAAAAATGAGTCTTTCATAGAATTTCTACTTTGAAGATTTTAAATCTATCTTAAATTCGCGGTAAAATCGGATTGAAGGAAATTCCTACTTAAAATGGCCATAACTTGCTCATTTTAACTCAAAATTTCGCATATTATATGTAGTTTTCTACCTATTCAAAAAGATCTATTTATTTCTAAGGTTACTTTTACTATAAAAGGTCGTTTGGATCTCGGATTAGAAGGGTACATATTTAACATGAAAATTCCATCCTTGAAAAACAAGGAGTTCTAATATTTCCTTTATTAAGGCTTGTTTAAGTAAAACTCAAATATGTATATTTTTGAAAAGAATTTCTTATGTATATAAATATACTAATAATTTATGCATGAAGCTAGGTGTTGTCTTGTTTAATTTATCTCCTTAAAATAACCTTTTGTAGTGTTTTGGAAATTTGGATTTGTTAGATTTTTGCTTTATGTGGGTGAGGTAACTTATAAAATTTTTGGATTATCAAAATCTAATATACCATATTTTGATTCTTTAGTTTATCAAAAGTGAGTTGAAAAATATAGTTTGGTCTTTTGAAGTTATCTACTAAATTTATTTCTAGGATTTAAAAAATAGAGTTTCCAAAAAGTTTTCTTTAGTAGTACTTGAAGAGTTTATTCTTTGAAAATTCATTTTCCTTGTAAATTGATTTTCTTGAAAACTTATTTTGCTTTTAGTTTAGAAAGTTGATAAAAATACTAACAAGTTATTATCTATATATCAAGACTTTATTTGAAAAGGAGATATCTTTAAACTTTAAGGAAACTTCATTTAATAGTTTGAAATTCCATGATCAGTTTTACATAAACTTTTAAAGGAGATTCTTTGAAAATATTTTTCTAAGTCTTTGAAAAAAGACTTTGATCAAGTTTTATTCTTTCATAAAAAAGATTCATTTTTTTTTTATTTGGACAATAACTTATTAGCCATGCATGGATATGGTTATGTAGTTCATAAAAGCTAAAAATATCACAAAATAAGATAATAAAGAACATAAGAAATAAATAAACATAATAATAATTGTCAAGTATTGGAAGCCTTAGTTTTTTCAAGACTTTTCGGGACTAAGAATAAACTAGTCCCAAAAGAAAAAAAAAATTGTTTTGACTTGATGAGGACAAGTCTAAGACTAGAAAGACTAGTCTTAAAACAACTTGAAAGTAAATAAATTGCAATAACAAATAAGCTTATATGCTCTAAAAGATATATATAACTACATAAATATATTTAGTTAGATATATATGAAAACAACATAAAGGAAAATAGTTTCATGAACAAAAACAAAGTATGAACATATTGTTGCTTTCTTAATCTTCATGGTTTTAGAAAACACATACTATGCTCATACTAAATAAATGAACATAAAGAAAGCTTTAAACTATTACCTATAGAAGAAGTAGAAACTAAAGAAAACTTGAGAGAGCTTATGAAGAGATTTTGAGATAGTAATTTTAGTGTATGGAAGGTGTGAAGGAAATGGAAGGAAGATGGAGTATTTATAGGAAAAAGTGGAAGGAAATTTGTGTTAAATAAATAATTGAAAAATAAAACAAATTGAGGAGAGGGGAGTGATGGCCGGTGCTAATTGTGAGAGAGAGAGGGAGAGAAATTTTTTTTTTTTTTGTATTTTTGTTAATGAAAAGTAAGATATGAAAGATGTGAAGTTGTATTGGAAATGAAAATTGTAAGAAAATAGAGATATGGTTGTAAGAGTAGGTTGTAAGAAAAAATAGATATAGATAAATAGTGTAGAATAGTAATAAATAGTGTAATGTAAAGTAGATATGACAAATAAAGTATTAATAGTAAAAAAATACGTGTATAATTGCGATCTTTGATATTTTTATTTACCGAAAAATTATAAAACTGTCATTTTTGAAAACCTTATATCTTTACTAGTTTAACGATATATTCGGAGTATTTTTACTATTTTGAGCCTCGGAACACGCTTTTCGAAAACTATATCCCATCTGGCTCAAAACGAACCGCGATTTAACTAATGTGATATTTTTAAGCTTTCTCATATTATCATGAACTATTTTACATACTAATCTCTCAGTTACTCACTTAGGGTTATGAATATGGGATTGCTGAACTTGAACGGTTACGTCTGACTAGGGTTTTGTTGACTTTAGGATTTCTGTTTAACCTTCTAATAGGGTTGAAGCTTAATCGATCGTAAAACTTTGGGGGTTTACATAGGCTAAGTAGATGGAATTAAGTCCAAACTATAGTTAGCAAACTATTTGTAATCCTTTTTATTTATAAGATATAGTGGAAAACAACTTTGTGAAATGTTAGGTCTCCTAATGTGGAGTTGGAAGGTAGGATATTAACACAAATCCAAACTACTATATAGTGATCATGCAATCTTTTCTCTTCCCTCTCCCTTTTTATTTTTGTGCACATTATTGTTTGCTGATAATACATATAGATAACCAAAGGGGTATTCATTTACATAATAACCAATCCACTTGACCCCTCAGTCACTTATTTTGGGATGGACATAGCATGTGTCATTTTGTGTTATCCACTATATATTATCCGTTTTATCAAAAACCTCCAAAAGCATTTTCCATGGATATATTTGTTTTCTATATCGCTTTCTCTCTATTTCTTTTATTATCAATGCTATTATTTCCCATTTGTTGTTGAATAGTATTGATCTATGTTTTTTCTACACGAACACTAAATATTTACTCCTCTTACAAGATTGATTAATTCAATGCTTAATGATTCTTTAAAATATGGCATATTTAACATTAAACTTTTATTTTATAAAATAAAAAACCAATTGAAATTTCTTTTTTCTATGTAAAAAATAAACAAAATTAAACCCTCTTATTTAAAAAATACGTGAACATTCGATTTGTAACCTCCATTCTTCAATTGTCATCTTTACTATAATTATAAAACACAAAGATATATTAGAAATATAGTTGCAAATGAGTTGAGCTTGAATTAAAATAAAGTTCATTTACATAAAACAGCAAAGCTCGAATTTCGATTTAAACCCATAAGTCGGCTCGTGGACAGGCTTATCTAGGCTCGTGAATAAGTTCTCAACAAATTAATGTGTTATATATATATGATTATTGAAACACTCGTAATCCTCACCTAATTGAATTAGAAATTCTAATTGAATAATATAATATGTAGTTAATTTTGAATTTAGTTTAGATAGTTAAATAAATAAAACAAGTAAACAATCGAGTATGATTACATAACGTGGTATAGTCAATTAATGAGTAGATTCAATTGAATTTGAGATTCCAAACTCTCCTTTCAAAATTGTTTAATTGTTTTATCTATCTATTATTGTAATTGAAATCTATAATCTTTGCCAATTTTTCAATTAGAACCCTATTTCATTGTATTCTCATTCCTTAAACCTTAAATAAATAATATAAATGTTTTGCAAATTCCTAAACCTTTGAATTTTAGTTAAACTTTTATTTTCTCAATCCCTTTAAATTTTAAAATCAGTTATCTATTTAAAAATACCAATTCTTAAGCCAGACTTAAACTAAATGTCCATCTTCTACAAATTGAATTTATAAACTAGATTTCTAGTACAAGTTAATAATTTCTATTAAGTAGATTCTCAAATTATTTTATAATTAATTTTGATACTTAATATAATTATAAAAAAGATTCAAATATCCTATCCTAAAACTATCTCTAAATCTTTATCTTTCTCTTTTCTTTTCTTTTGCTATTCAACTACCTTACCTCTTCTTTTCTTTTCTTTTCCTTTTCGATTCCATTCCTATCCTTTTCTTCTTCTTCTTCTTCTTCTTCTTCTTCTTCTCTCTTTTCTTTCTTCAAATTCCAATCCTAAATCTCAAATTCAATAAGATCATAGGAGCAAATGAAGTTAGAGAACAAGATAGAAGAAACAATTTTAGGATAGCTTCAACAACTAAGAAGTAGAAGTGGAAGAGAAGATCAAGTTAGTTGAGTTTGCTAAACAAGTAAGTATGGTTATTTTTCTTGTTTTGATTGTTGTATATGTTTATATATGATAAATAGATGCTAGTTATATGTAGGATTTGTGATAAAATTAGTAAACAATGGATATATGAACTTGTAAGGCAAACATATGTTGTGTTCATGCAACTGTAGATTAGAAGTTAATGAATGATATTGCTGATATATGGAGTAGAAATACATGTTTAGAAGTGTTTAATTATGGATATAAGTTGTATGTTGAGTTTAAAATATTAGATGTTGAGTTATGATGTAAAACAAGTAGTTAATTAGGTTAAGGTTTTAAAGAAAATGAACAAAGTAAGGAGCACGAAGGGAACATAGGAAGTCGTATTTAGTCGTGCTCCTTACGGTTGCTTAGAAACACATGATTTTAACTTACCTAATGAGAAGCAAGACTAGAACATGACTTACCCTATCTAACCGTGATCCTCTCTGGCTTTCAAAACTAAAAAAAAAAACAACATGTTTTTTAGAGCAACACGGCGAAGAACACGAGGTAATATATATGCCCGTGTTTCTCTCTGTTCTCAAGACTCTTTCAACTCTAAAACAATAAGGGGTCTTAAACGTGTCCGTGTACCTCCCCGTGTACTTTTCCAGCCCCTTTATATCTTCACCAATTTTCATCCTAATCGCATGAAACTTGATCCAGTTCATTCCTTAACCTTAAGTAACCTTTCAAGACCTTTAAAACACAAATTTAGCAAGTACAAATACCCCAATTATGATCTATGTTACCTAAACACATTAAGTCCAAAATGCCTCACATAAACTAAAGTAATTCAAACTTTATGAAATGGAATAAATGAATGATATGCTAGTTAATTTATGCAATTTGAAATGAGCTAAGTGAACTTATAGATTTAATAACTAATTAGATTAAATATAGAAATTAGGTATAAAATAAACTTAGATAATCAACCTAAGTTTAACTTGACTAAATAACATTAATGAGATAAAATGAATTAGATTGATTAAGTTTGATAAATTTGACTTAGTAATTTAATTAAATGATTAATTCTAATAAATTTGGCTAGGATTAAGTTAAAATAGGCTTAATAATTATTAATTAGCTTGTTAGGATAAGCCATGGATAATAAAGGGAATATTTTTTCAAATGTTTATTGGTTAAGAAAAATGAGTCTTTTGAAAATGAATGATATGATGATCTCTTTTTATAATAAATGATTATAAATAAAGAGAAAATAAATAATTTAATAAACAATGAAGAACTGTCTATATTTTGGTAGAGCGATTTTTGCAGGCATAACGGGGTTCCTACTTAGTGTATGATCAATTAAGGCTTTAAAATGAGTTTGATGTAAATGTATAATCAATTTGATTTCTTATGTGAGTTTAATTTCATGAAAAGATGCTTGAATCTACCTTCCATCTTATCTTCAATATTGTCTTCTGATCTCTGTTGGGATTTAAATAAGGTATATAGTGACATGTTTGTTGCGTGCTAGGATAGGTATATTAAAATAAATTAAAACTTAAAGACAAATTACTAATTGAGTGTTGCTTATGCTTGTGTCATTTAATTCGGTTCGGGAAGTGACAACCTTGTTCGAAGTCGGGTTTGGTAGTTAAGTGCTTAGGCCACCTTCTACCATGATACAATGGTATGCCATAATGCAATGACAATTCACGAGTTGTTTAGCGGTAACCAATAGGGTAAACAATATCACAATAACATCTACTTAAGCTTGGAGGTGTGTAATATAGTGTGGCTCACGTTTATAGGACCGGTTAAGCAATATTATATTATGGACTGAGATAAGTAGAATTACATAACAATTGTGAATCATAGATAAGCTATTTTCTCTTTTTCAGTTAAATATAGAGATATAAGTATTCGAGCCGCTTATATCAACCTTCTGAGCATCTGCTGTTACTTAGGACCCCCAGATTCCCAGAGGTGTGTTAATGAAGTGTGAATGCTCCAATATTGATTTGTTTCACTTTAAATTAAAGATATAAAATATTGATTTATGCATTATATTATATTTAGCTCGTATGTTATCTTGTGTATGCTTGTGTTACTATTGTATTAGGCTTGACTCATTGTTGTCTTCTTTCTAAGTGTTGGTTGACTGATGATGATGCGGATGATGGTGGTGTTGATGATGATGTTTGGTTTGTAAGTATGGGATGACTCGGGAAGGATTTGTTAAAGAGTAAGACGGGTTAGGATCTTGGGATTTTATTTTGTTTTCATTTTGTTTCAAAGCTAGATTTGTCTTTTTAAAACTTGTATTTTCTTTAAGAGCCTAGTGGAGCCCATATGTTTTGTAATTCAATCTTTAAAGTTTTCTTTTACCATCATGAAAGATATATAAGATACCTAATAGTTTGGTTTTATTTATGAGAAAGTTGATCTACTATTGTGAGTAAAAATTAGAAATATTTTTATAAAGTTTGTTTTACAGTTAAAAATTCAGTTGTCATTAGAATCTAACTAAATGATTTCAGTAATTAAAATAGGCTAGCAAATGCTCAATATAAACAAATCTTTATGGAAGCCTGAGTATATAATATACAAGTATTATACCCTTTGTTAAATTCTAGGGTGTTATAATTATAATAACAAATATATAATTAAAACAACAAAAGCTAATTTCTATTTAATATATGTATATATATATTTAGTGTCACTTATATATCATTTTAGTATAAAGAATATTAGAAAACGAGCTATATAAACATGTCAAATTCAAGTTTAAATTTCAAACTCGATAAAAGTAAGGTTAGACTTGATAAAAAGCTTAGTTAAGCTTGAATTTGATTTGTAACTGAGTCCAAATCTAAATCTTTAAAAGCTCCACTTGAATTGACTTGTTTGCAGCCCTAATTAAAAAAAAAGTAAAAAAAAAAAAAAAGGGGATTATCCCATCACAATAATATCATCTTCTACACACAGGCCATACTTATCAGACCTGCTAAATTGATTGGATCGTTTCCCCTATAGAACCCGCAATAGTAATGGCATATTATTTTGTTTTGGAGCATATTATTGACTTCATCTTATTCGCATTTCTATTTCTGTAAAATAATATGAATTTTATTCATTAAAGCAAATTAAAATACTAACTCGATGATGTATTGATAAAATTAATAGTAGGACACAAGAGGATCCAAGATCTAATTCAAAAATCACATATTTCGAAGATGAAGATGAATAATGTTGGTATAAAAATGAATAAAAAAATTTCTTGCTCATCCAGGGTATGAATCAAGGACTTTAATTAAGAAAGATCCTATATTGGGATGATGAAAGAAATGGAAAAAGAAAATGTGAAAAATATAAAAAGATTAAAAATAAATATAACCCAAAACTAGATCCAAAAGCAAGACCCTGATGCGGATTTTAATTTCTTGATTTAAATATTTACAAATTTTATAAATCAAAATATCCTTTTATTGTAGTTGTCGTGTAGCAAAAATTTCAGTTTATACCGATCGAGTTGGAAACAGAGGGCTAAAATATAAAGGATCCTTGGGTTTGGGGGAGGGGGTGGGGGTGGGGGGGATGGTTTTGGTGTTGTGGTGGTTCTTTGGAAGGAATAAGAAAACGAGAGGGGGAGGAGGGTTGGTATATTTGTATCTCTGGACAGCTGAAAATATGAATATATTAAAATGGCCAAGCATAATGTTGATTTGGACTAACCATTTAGATTTGTCCATTAAGATTTTTAAAACTAGTTTTAATCCACTTAGTTTTATTTTTTCTTACTAGACTCATGCACTTAATAGGATTATCTATAGACTACTATTTTTGGACACATAAATTTAGAAGTTTAAGAACTTAGTAGGATTATTCGTAGTTATAAATAAAGTTAATATAGATAGTATTGCTGATCTCAAAAAGTTTAATTAAATATTGATAATTTTAAAATTCATATAATAAATTTTAAAAGATCACTATAATTTATAATTCATTTATCAAGTACAATATTATTCCCTATTAAAATTGGTCAAAACTAAACCACGGACTCTTAATGCTTGATGCAAGTGCAGAGGAAGGGAAGGCCATTGCTGCATATGACTAACTATCACGTGAAAGAAAGCTTTGTCAACGAACCCAAGTGCTACGTGTAAGTAACATGTCACTTATAATTGAACATTACTTGATTTAACAGGGAATCTAGCCGACTAGCCCAAACAAAACATAAGGAGAATTATGTATATAATCCCACAGCATGTGACTGTGGGTTCAAGTAGTTAGGGTACAAATTAAATATGATGTGTGCTTATTATATTAAGCTAGACCCTTCTATAAACAACCAGAGAATTATGATAAATTTGTCCACTAGATTAGATCCAAGAAGATAAATAGGTCTTAAACAACAATCGGCTATCTTCCAATAAAGGTCAATGAAACATGTATAGAAAAGTTTAAGATATGGTATTTAAGTAACTTAACATAACAACACATGTCGTGTATTATTTACTTGTTAAGTGTCGAATTTGGCATCTCAAGTCTTTATTAATATACAATTAAGCACAAAAAGTTTAAAACAGTGAATTTAATGAAAAGTTTTCAAGTTTGGTTATAGTACCTTGGCTAGCACTATAAAAATGTTAGCTAACATGGTGGGATGAGCAAACCATTGAATGACATGTATTAATGACACATTAAAAAGTTGTTATTTGTGATCTGACTTGGAATTAAAAAAAGAATACAATATTTAATTATAAATAAATAGTAAAGAAGGGCAAGTAACTATTGTTAATAAGTGAATAAAACCCTAATATCTAAATTTATGATAGTCAAACGTGAAAGAGGTTTGAATCTGATGCAGTTAGTTTGATGTGGGGTGGATGGGTTGTTACAAAGTGATGGTGGTTTGGTGTTTAAAAGTTGATGGTTTTGGCTTCAATGGTATTGGTTCAATAGTTATAGTTGGGGGTATCACAAAGTAGTGCAACTTACTGTTGTGTTTTGACTAAATCCAAGTTTGTTAACTTTGGTCCTTTATTTGTGGAATAAAATAGGAGCATCATTATCTCCTCCTAGTTAGATTAGTTGAGATTCTTTAGGAAGTATATTTAGTATAAATAGAAGTCTATCTGGTTTATTAAGGTGTAGCACTTTAGTCTTTTGTTTTTGTTTCTTTAAAATTTCTTGTTTGAATAATCATATTAAGCCTTTCTAAACTATTTGTTTGCTGCATCAAGTTTTCATTTTTTTCTTATCAAACTTCTGCGATGGCACCAGAGCTCAGTTGCCTACTAAGTCTTTGATAGTAATGCTCAAACAAGATGAATGGTGAAATTGCTTTGTCTACTCTCTCTGTGAAAAAGCTTGTTGGTAACAATTATAATTATTAGAAGTTATGCATGGAAGCTTTTCTACAAGGGCAAGACTTATGGGATCTTATCTCTAGTGATGAAATGATAATCTTGAGAATGCTAAGTTGCGGCAAAAATGGAAGATCAAGTGTGGGAAAGTTCTCTTTGCTTTGCGGACATCAATAAACAAAGAGTACATAGATCATGTTCATGACTTGAAGACGTCAAAGCAGGTGTGGGAGACACTTGAAAAGCTATTTACTAAGAAAAATACAACTCAATTGCAATGCCTTGAAAATGAACTAGTTGCAGCAACTCTGGACAATTCTTCAATTGAAGAATATTTTTTAAAAATCAAGAATCTTTGTGTTGAAATATCAAAACTAGATACAAAAGAGCTGGTGAGGAAAAATCATCTACGCTGGTATCTTGTTTGTAGCTTGCAAAAGGAGTTTATGCCTTTTGTATTCTCTATACAAGGGTGGGTGACTTGACCTTCAACTTCTCAGTTAGAAAATTTTCTTTCAAATCAAGAAAATTTAGTGAAGCAAGTGATTATCAATAATAGTTCTCTTTCTTAAATAGACAATGTTCTTTACATTAAAGACCAAAGAAAAAGGGTTTCACTTTGAAGCACCCCTTTGGTGATAAAAATTGAGAGTAGCCGAAGGGGACTTGCAGAACTTGTTATAAGTGTGGAAAGCCAGGACACATTAAGCAAGATAGTCAAGTAATGGTGGTACGTGATCTATGCAAAAGGTCAGGCCATATAAAGTCAAATTGTTAAGTAAAACTGCAAGTAGCAAAAGCAAATGTTGCACAAGAGAGTGGTGACTCCTAGCAACTAAATTGGGAGAATTGTAGACCCATTGAAGTTATTGATAAGCAAATAAATGTGGCTTTTGTTATGCACTAGATTGATGCACTTGCAGCTGCAAATGTTTTCATTTACTATAACAAAGGATGGATTGTAGATTCTGGATGTTCTCTTCATGCAACAAGAAATGCTGCTTTATTATCAGATGTTTATCCACATTGTAGGAAGAAGTTCATTATAACAGCTGATAATTCATTACATCTTGTAATGAAAGAAGGTAGCTCAAATAATGGTGGTGTGTACCTAAAGGATGTCTATCATGTCCTAGGCTTGAAATTGAATCTTGCTTCAATCTCCAAGATAACAAATTTAGGAAAGTATGTTCTCTTTGTTCCAAATGATATTCAAGTCTTTTCAAATGTGAAGCATATTGATGTTGATGTTTTATTTACTGGAAAAAGAAAAGAATCACTATATGTTTTGTCTTCAAGTGTGGCATATGTTAGGAAGGCAAGTCAAATTGCAAGTTCAACACTCCAACATGCTCATTTAGGTCATGTTAAGTATCAATTAGAAAATTTCCACAAAGCAACTACTTGATGGTGTTCCTATTTTCAAAGACGTTTGTCATGATGAGGTGTATATGGGATGCCAATGTGGAAAATCTCATCATCTCCCTTTCCCAAATTCAAAGAATAGAGGAACTGTCAAGTTGTAATTAGTCTACTCAAATATCTTAAGGGTAATAGGAACACATAGCTATACATGATATAATAAACATAAATAGAGCTGTGCATGTGAGGCGGGTTATGCTTGCAAAATCTATTTACACCCATCCAAATTTGTGATATTTTTCTTTTTGTTTAAAACCGTCGATTTGTGAATGCCACCAAATTTTAGCACATTAATTTTCTTAGTAATTATGTCAAACACAATTTGGGGTTGAACACAAAATGGCATATCAACATTCATTTGCTTGCATAAGATAAAACTTGCGTTTCATGACACAAAGAGGAATATATCATAATAATAATTTAGAACAAAATCCAACATAACATAAAAAAATCGTAAATTATGACAAACCTAAAATACGAACTTCTTCATAGCATTATCCATTAGAAATTATTTAAATAAAATTGACTGCAAGTTAAAGAAAACTACCAATAAGTCCGATATTAATCAGTTGAATGTATTGAGAAATGTGGCAAAATCTTTTATAAGGGTATGTTTTGTTTAGTATCTTTTGCAAAGAAGATCTTAAAAAAGTGGCAATGGTGGAAAAAGTTTAAAGTTAAAAGGTTCCAAATGAAAAGGTATAAATATGAAAAAAGTCTAAAACTTTAATTATAAATCACTTTGTTCATAGAAATGTAACAAAAGATAATACTAGAGAGTTATGATATAAAAGAAATAAAATCTTATGATAAAAGACATTATCAATAAAAAAAATACAAATCATAAATATTTCACAAATTGAAAAATGTAAAAATTCAAAATAATTCTTTATTATAATAGACATAGCATAACAATTATTATTTATTTAAAATATAATTGTGACAATTTTTCATGAAATAATATACTATTCAAAATGTACTAATGAACTTAAACATCATGGAAGTGAAATATCATGTTCCAAGATTGCGTCATTTCACATTAATTATACAAAAGATTGTGACTATTCTACAGGTTAGGTCTACATAAAAACACATCTTTTTAAGAAAATTTATTATTAAAAAATATAAAATTATTTAAATTATTCTTTGGACAATTAACATTTTGCAATGTTAACTTATAAATTATTATAAATATAGAATATTAATTATTTATATATATCATGGTTTTATGCATTAATTTTTTTTATTATGAAATGATGGTCACACTCATGTAAAAAGATATCACAAAAAACAAATCAAAAACTATATATGATAAAGGAAAAAAAACTTTATCAATAAATATTATTATATCACCTAAAATATTGTGTCAATAATTAACATGTTTATATTATATACAATATGTTATTATAGATATATAAAGTTTGCTATTATTTCTTTGTATTCATTACAATTTAATGTGATGATTTCTTTCATGAAATTATGTATTATTAAAAAAAAATCATTTTGAAACCATTAGAGTTAACATTATGAATGTAAAAGCTTGCCTTTTTTTTTTTTTTTTTCATTTTTCCTTGTGCCAACTATGGAAGGATGACTACTTAAAAGTGAAAGATGAAAATTTAAAGCAATTATTAGCATGTAAATTATCAAGAAAGAGATTTGTTTGAAAAAAAATAGAGTAAAAAATTTTTGGTATGAATGTTTAAGCTAAAATTGATTCTAGAAAAGATTCCAAAGTAAAAGAGATATCATAAACCAACCATCATGTGATTTCAATGGTGTTATTGTTTTCATTTTCTTGGGAAAAAAAATATCACAAATCTAAATGGATCATACTCAAGACATATTGTATAAAATAATATGAAAATAGGCATTCCAATCATAAAACAACCACACCTTATAAATTGCAAATTAGAAAGTGATTTAAAATTTTAAAAACGTTAATAATTAAGATGTACCTTATACTTAAACTTCAAAAATTGAAAACTTTCCAATTAATTTTGTAATGGATTAAGTAAGGATAGAAAGAAGCAGAGATGCATAGAATTAATGTAAAAGTGGGACAATATATAACATTATGTCACTTACTAAAACATACAATTAGGTAAAAATTTAAACACTCAAACAAACTTCAATTGCACAATCAGTGTAAAGTTTTAGGCTAATAAAGTAGAAATTTTACAATTAAGATTTTACATGCAAACTAAAAAAATAATAATAATAAAGCGAGTGTTATCAAGGATAAAGTTTTCAAAATCTAAGTATTGTATATATTTTGTAATATAAAGAAAAATATTTTATAATGAAGAGCAAATGTGTCATTTGTTATAAAATAAGAGGGTTATATGGTCAATCCTAATCAATGAGATATTATTATCAACCCTCACATTAATGATGGTCAACAAAATCTTTAAAGATTGTGGGGTTGCATTTTTTCTAAGTTGACCTAGTTCTATAAATAGACCCCTTTAGCCTTGTTTTGCCTTACCTTTTCCTAAGCGAAAACCCTAGGTAAGTGGGTTTCTTCTTCATCTTTCCATCGTTCTTTTAGGCTAATGCTTTACTTATAGGTTTTTTTTTTTTTTTTTTTAGGAAAACAAGATTGTGAAGATCGATTATTTGGAGAAACAAACCCTAAGATTTCTTGCAGATTCAATCTTGGAGATCAGGAGAATTTGAACTGAACCTAGGTAAGGTGAATCATCTTTTATTTTATTAATTTGGAGAAAAACCGATTCTTGAATTGTGGTATGTTTCCGTTGATGTAGATCTTAGCGTTTGGAAGGTTTTGTGCAGATATCTCTTTTAGTGACTTGTTGATTCAAGGACAAAGGTTTGGATTTGAGTTTTTGGAATTGGATTCTGATTATATTTAAATGTATTTATATGGATTTATTGATTAAGATCAGATTTGTTGAATTATCATGTTTTTGTGAAAACTTTAGGGATTTTTTAGAAAGGGCTGAATACAGGTATGATCTTACCTTGTTTATTGCTTGTGCTTGTAGGATTAGACATGCATATAAACTGGATTAACCCTTGCAGGCTTTTAAATTGATTATTGCTTATGTTTGGCCATGGTTAGTAAAAACCTAACAGACAGTAATACTAACGTGGTACCCTGATGATTTATGCGTGAGGCTGTCTCGAGTGGACTCGTGTATAAAAAGGATTCCAGTATATTAGGTTATGGGACGAGAACGATACTAACTGGTCTGTGGGAACTATCCCAAGATCGTTTATATATATATATATATAATAATAAGTACTATTGTTTTTATTGGGCTTAAAGTCACTCCGGGTTTAGATTAGTTCGAAATGGTTCTAAACTGTGTTGTTTGTAGGCTAATCAAAGATAATAAACATGTGGTTGTTGCATTTACGCATGTGATGCATGTGATCCTATTTGATGTCTCTTCATGTGCATGTGTGTGATATGACGTATTGGGCGTTTTTGCTCACCCTTTTATTTTTCAGGATCTGGAGATGAGCTCGTGGTATTCAATCTTTATATGATATTTACATGGATTAGGGAGGATGATAGCATAACGAACTGTCCTGCAAACTTTTAGTTTTTAATTATATGAATTAAATGAAGAGTTGGACTATTGAATTATATTATTTTACCTTTTTATCAGATTTTGGAGATTTTAGATTCAAGATGTAAGCTTTAAGGATATTATCTATTTTGGGATGTTTAATTTGTTGGCCTTTGGATTTTTATGCCAACAATGTGACATGAGGATTTTATAAATATATTTGATGTATTTTTCATAACCCTTTATGAGTTTTTTTTTAAATTTATATGTGTTATATTTGTGATTTAGTATTTTATAGTATTTGCATATTCTGTAGAAGAGAGAACACATGGTGGGTTGTAATGCCTTTAGGTTTAGGGTATTACAGCAGTATCAAAGCAATAGGGTTTTGATCTGTTAGATCTAGGTTATGACTCCTTAGACGATGAGCATCGATGAGGGGGTAGTAAAATAGTTGGGGTAGTCATCTTTTTCTTAATAGATTCTATAAGTTTTGATTTTTTTTAACCCTGTTTTACCCATCCACTTATGTGTTAGAATGCCTCCAAGGAGAAGAATGCCTAGTGTTGGTTCCTCTGGAGCTAGTGAGGAAGAAAGAAATAGGGAACAAACAGCTATGGACCAACTACCAATGGATTAGCCTCAAGAAAATGAGTTGCCACAAGATGCACCTCCGCCGCCTCTACCTATAGACAACAGGCGATGTTGCATAGTTAATGTAAGCAGTAAACACTCTGTTGGGAGTAGTGACATAGCAACATCAAACCATGCGTCAGGATATGGAATTCATACAGGCTAATGCTAAATCCTGGAGATAAGAGATGTAGCGGCATAACGGTAATGGAAATGGAGGGAATGGGAAATGGAGCTAGGCGTGCTGATGAGCTAAGCTTGAATAAGTTTATGGATCTAGTTTATAAGTTTGAATGGTACCAAGAAACCATTAGAGGCTCAGCTGTGGATATAGGAAGTGGAGAAGACTTTTGCTGCTTTGGATATCCCAAAGGACAAAAAGGTGGAATATGCCTCATATTTGCTCATTAGAAGAGTGAACAATTGGTGGTCGAGTATAAAGAGACATATGGATGAAGTTATTACTTGGGAGAGGTTTCAATAAACTTTTTATAATGAGTTTTTCCCAGATAGTGTGAAGCAGCAGATGTTACAGGAATATTATACCTTGCAGCAAGGCAAGATGACTGTGGATGAGTATGAAGTCGAGCTTAATAGGTTAATGAGGTTCTTACCTACTGTAAGCCCCTAGATTTTTCGATAATATAAGCAAACCCTAAGAACCGTAAGTCAAAACAAAACCCTAAAGTTAACTTAGTTCTATGTTTAGTCTAGTGAATCTAGATCCGGTAATCTCGTATTCTTAAACCCTAGAAAACGAAATTGAAATAATTGTGGATTATGATTTGTAATAATATAAAAGCTTAAAAATATCAGATTCTTAATTTTCTAGTGTCTTTCGGATCCGAACGGAAACTGTTTTCAAAAACCGTGTCCCGGTGCACCGAATATTGAAAATATTCTAACAAACACCAATAGATTCGTAAAAATATAAGGATTTCAAAAATATCAGTTTTAGAATTTTTCGGTAACTAAAAATATCATATTAGCTTATTTACGCGTATTTTCTTTACTACCGGTATTTTAATTGTCTAGTCTACTATTCATAGTACTTTTCTACTATTCATTACTATCATCTACCTACTTTTTTTTACACTCTACCATACATATACCTTACAATTTACATTCCTCATATAACTTTAATCACATCACACTTTACATATTACTTCTTTTTATTACAAAACAAGTTTAATCAATTTTTCTCTCCCTTTTAAGCATTGCCGTCCACCCTCTCTCTCCTATCCCTCTCATTTGTTTTTTTTAATTTATTTAATTACATCTAATTTCCACTCCAAAACTCTATAAATACCTCCTACTCCTTCATTTTTTCACACAATTCATTTCTACAAAAACTCTACCAAAATCACTCCATAAAATCCCTCTCTCAAATCTCTCTCAAGTTCTCTCTTTTCTCCATAAAACTAATTCCACATATTACTACAAACCATTTCATTCTTCTTCAATAAACACATAACCTTAGGTAAAAGTTTCTTTAACATATTCATCATGTTCATACAACTTAACATGAGTTTAGTATATGTTTCTTAGACTCATGAGAGTTAAAGAAGCAACAATATATTCATTTTTGTTTTGTTCATGTTTCTA
Source organism: Combretum micranthum (assembly GCA_024138025.1). Lineage (NCBI taxonomy): Eukaryota > Viridiplantae > Streptophyta > Magnoliopsida > Myrtales > Combretaceae > Combretum > Combretum micranthum. The sequence continues at coordinate 146,679 of JAMXBD010002312.1, read as the reverse complement.
TTTTTTTTCATTATGTTGTTATTATTATTGTTATTATTGTTTCTAATCTAACTTATATAAAGTATTATGTATATTATGTATATATTTATTTAGAGCATATAAGCTCATTTGTTATTTATTTACTTTCAAGCTATGCAATTTATTTATTTCATGTTATTATTAAGACTAGTCTTTCTAGTCTTAGACTTGTCCATATCAAGTCAAAACAATTTTCTTTCTTTGCTTTTCTTTTCTTTTGGGACTAGTCTATTCTTAGTCCCGGGATATCTTGATGAAGCTAAAGTTCCCAATACTTGACCTTACTTTTATGCTCTTATTTTATTCATCTTATTATGTTGTTTTTATTACATTTCTCATAGTTACATATTCTCATTCATGCATGAACATGTTGATATTGTCTCAACCATAATGAAAATGAGTTTTCTTAAGTAATAAAAATAAGAACTCTCTTTAAAAATAAATTTTATCACATAAGGAATAATTTTTCCATAAAAACTTAAAGTTTTATCTTAACAAATATTTTCTAAGGTTAGATAAGTTTAGCTCAAGTTTTAGTAATAACACTATATGTGATTTTATCAAGAAATACATAAAGTAAAGTTATTACAAACTCTCTTTTCAAACCAATAAAATAAGAAAGTTTCTTTAAACTTAATTCCTTGTTTAACCAAAAGTTTTCCTAAACTCATTTATCAAAGTTTTCTACCAACACTCTAAAATACTAAAGTCTAGATAAGTTTTCAAAATTAACTTATAAGATCATTGATATTATTCTTTTAAAGTAGATCTAACATTAGAAAAGCTTTAGAACACATAACCAAGAAATATTTAGAAAACTACATTTTCTAACCATTAGAAATAAAGTTGTAAGAATTTTAAAAGATTAAAATTACTTTTGAAAATTTAAGAAATGGAGTTAAAAGAAAGAGATGCTCACTTATAGTAAATTAAGAAATTTTTCTAACAAAACTAATTTCTTTTAAAAGTCTTAGCTTTTCTCACTTTTAAGACATTTTGTTTTACAAAATCATTATTGAGACGACACCACTAAATTCATGCATATAGTTTGAGTCTATATATGTATATTAAGGATTTTTCAACCATACAAAATATCTATATTTTTGTACAAAAGCTCTTGAATGAAGAAAAGTTTGAAACTCTAGTTTTGAAATCTTGAATTTTCGTATCAATCTGTATCAATTTTCCGAGACCCAAATGACTTCTTTTGATAAAAATAACCTTAGAAATAGATAGATCTTTTCAAGTAGGTAGAAATTAGTATATAATATGCGAAATTCTGAGTTAAAATAGTAAGTTATGGCCATTTTAAGTTGGGATTTCCATTCATAGATTTTTGGTGAATTCAATAAGATAGAATTAGAGATATTGAGTAGATCTTGGATGAAATACTTACTTAGGGTATTTCTTTTGTTTAGGTGTTGAGGACCAAGATCTTCTCTTCTCCGAGGATTACTTCGACTCCTAGAAGATCGCTATGGACGAGTGAGTTTCCTTTACGTTTATGTATTCGCGCATGGGCTTGTAGAATAGAGCACTAGATGTTAGGAAAAGATAAAATTGATATGCATGTGGGATATCATGGGAATTATGTATGTGAATTGTTATGTGCAATCAATGAACGATAAGTATATCGGAACCCGATCTGTGATTGATATAATTGCTTCTATGTATATATTGCTATGTGTGTAATTATTGCTTGATCGCTTTAAATGATTTAATGTCATATTGAAATCCCCATATAATAAATTGCTCATGCATATCACTTAGAATATCATTTCGAAATTTTGCTACTACTACTCTTCAGCATGGGACTGGAAAGGTAAGCTGCCTAGCTAGAACTTGAGGGTTAAGACGTTCGGGGAATACGGCCTCAAGTTGTAGCTGAGCCGGATATATCGCTTTGGGTATGGAAAGCTTGGGACTAGCAGTACGGTTCGTTGGAACCCCAAGACGTGCGCAACTTTAAGGAGGTCATTTGGGACCCAGTTCAAAGCATTCCCTAACCACTGATGGAGGGGTAAATCCATCATACATACGAAACCGAATAATCGTATGTAATGTTTGATCATATTGTTGTTGCATTTCATATGCGTGATTAATAAACTTGGTTGATTACCTGTTATGAGTACTTTTGCGTAAGGAATATCTCACTAAGCTAGTTATGCTTATACCTCTATAGACTTTTGATATTGCAGGATTATCTTTTTACACCCGAAACCATCTTGATTCCCCGGGTAGAATCCTTATTTTGGAAAGCTTTTGGAGGAATTCTGTTTTGAATTCTTAGAGTAGATTTCTTCTAGAATCTTCTATCTTTAGTTATTTACTTTAGTAAAATCATGTTGTTATGGAAATTAACGGGTGAATGCCCCTTAGAAGTTGTAAGACTTTATGTTTCAATGAAATATATTAAGTGTTATTTTGCATGTTCCACTGCCAATATCTTAAAATGCATTACTTCATCGGTCTCCCTTTGATGTGAATGTACACTTTGTATTGATATAGAAGTTTTCGAGTGACTGAGGTAGTCATTTTTAAGTTTTAATATTGTGTACGACGGGCTGTCATGTTTAGGATACTAGTTGGGGCGTGACACCTACTCTTTTGAGAGAAAGTAAAGATACAAAAGTTAGTAGATTTATTACAGGATTGGACCTTGAGATCTAGCACTAAGTGAATCTGATGGACCTAACCAATTACTCTGCTGTGGCCAACGAGGCAAAAACTGTGGAGCGAGGCCTGAGTAGGATTAAGAGTAAAGAAGCACCAAGAGGATAGATCTTTTTGGGTAAGAGGTCAGCTTCAAGTATATTTTGTCAAGAGAAGAGAAAGAGACCTATGTTTCAACAAGTTAGACCAATAGTGTAGAATTCTGAGAAGAGACATTTTAGGTATCAAGGACCACACTAAGTTAAGGATTGCAAATAGTCTGAGAAGGCTTGTTACTTGTGTGGAAAAGTAGGACATAGTTCCAAGGTTTGCACCGAGAGAACTGTTCCATCAATCTTTTGCTTCAAGTGTGGATAGAGAGGGCATAGGGCTATAGATTGTAAAGAACCTGGAAAGCAAGTGGTTTTAGGAGCACAAATAGTTAAAGCCCAGAGTGGTCAAGGGCAGAGAGCGCCAGCAAAAATTTATCTTATCCAGCATAGTGACACACCTAGTGTAGATGCTGTTGCAGGTACGCTTTCGATTCTTCAACAAAGTGCTTGTTTTATTTGACACAGGTGCAAGTTTTTCCTGCATATCTAAATCGTTTGTTTCTGTCTATGGTGCATGTGTTGAATTTATGTCTATGTGTCTTTCTATAAGTATACCATTGGGAAATAGAACCATGCTGAATAGGATCTATGTAGACATATAGATATAGAAGAAGGTTTTTACCTGCAGATTTGATAGTTCTAGATATGACAAACTTTGATGTTATATTAGGAGTAGATTGGTTGGCAAAGTACTATGCGGTGATTGATTGCCATAACCTGGTTATAGAGTTTGATTTGCCAAGTAAGGTTAAGCTTTCTCAATGTTGTCAAAACTGGACCGGGGTTTGACCCAAACAGGCTAGGGGTCAGGGGTCGAGGGGTCAGACCAGGTTCCACAGGGGTCGAACCGGGATCACAAAAAAGTAAAAAAAAAAGGGATAATTTAATTATAAAAAGACCAATATATGTGTCATCACTCAATTAAATATATATTTGGATCAAATTCATCAATTAATTATTAAATAAATATGATTGAATGATTACATTTTATAAATTTATAATAAAGTATGAATAAATATTTAAATTTCTAGTTTTTTGTTTTTTATTTTTTATTTTTTTTCTATCCGGGTCAACTAGTCCGGGTTGACTAGTTCAACCCTGTTCGACTGCCCGGGTCTCGCCGATTCATTACGAAAATGAGTCTTGAGTGAGACCTAGCCCGACATTAGTGCCGGTTCCAATCAAACCTGGTTGAACCAGCCGGTCTAAGCTAGTTTTAACAACCATGAGTTTTCTTATAAGATCGATGTTCAAAGACCACATGTGTTGCTTGCATATGAGTTGTGGGGAAAGCAACTATGGCAGCTATGGTGATTAAGAGAAAAGAGATAGATCTTGGACAAGTACCGGTGGTATGTGAGTATTTAGATGTTTTCCTGAAAGATCTACCAAGATTGCCACCAAAAAGAGAAGTGAAATTTTGCATTGATTTGGTGCCAGATACTTTGCTTATTTCTAAGACACTATATCGGATGGCTCCAACAGAACTAGCAGAGCTCAAAGTTTGCTATAGGATCTTATTAAGAAAATTTTTATTAAACTTAATGGAATTTTGCATCGATTTGGTGCTAGGCACTTTGCCTATTTTGGAGAAACCATATCGGATGGCTCCAATAGAACTGGCATAGCTCAAAGTTCAACTAGAGGATCTTCCTAAGAAAAAGTTTATTAGACCCAGTGTGTTGCCCTGGGGAGCTTTAGTTTTATTTGTGAAGAAGAATGATGGTAACATGCGGTTATGCATAGATTATAGAGAGTTGAACCAAGTAACTATCAAGAATAAGTACCTTTCGCCAAGGATAGATGACTTGTTTGACTAGCTGCCAAAAGCTAAAGTATTTCGAAGATTGATCTTAGATCAAGATATCACCAGCTTAGGGTTAAAGCGGAGGATGTATAGCAAATTGCTTTTAGGACCAAATATAGGCACTACGAGTTTATGGTCATGCATTTTGGTCTTACCAACACACTAGCCATCTTTATAGACCTTATGAACAGAGTTTTCAGAAAATATTTGGATTCATTTGTAGTAGTCTTTATAGATGATGTTTTGGTGTATCAAAGTCAATGGAAGAACATGAAGAACATCTTAGATTGGTTCTGACCAAGTTACGAGAGGAGAAGTTATATGCGAAGTTTTCCAAGTGCGAATTCTGGTTAGAATAAGTGTCTTTCTTAGGACATATCAGCAATGGAAATGGTATATGTGTGGATCCTGAGAAAGTGAAAGTAATGGTAGAACGGCCAAGGCCTAAGACTATGTCAGAGATCAAAAGTTTTCTGGGTATGGCGAGCTATTATAGAAGGTTTGTAGATGATTTCTTAAAGATTGCAAGTCCATTAACAAAATTGACACAAAAAGGAGTGAAGTTTGTTTGGAATGACGATTGTGAAAGTAGTTTTCAGCTGTTGAAATAAAAGCTAATGACTGCACCAGTACTAGCATTGCCACTAAGTGGAGAGGAATATGTGATATACAATGATGCTTCGATACAAGGATTAGGTTGTGTGTTGATACAAGGAGGCAGAGCGATTGTTTATGCATCTAGACAGTTAATACCTTATGAGAAGAATTATCCAACACATGACTTGGAATTAGCAGCTGTAGTACATGCCTTGAAGTTATAGAGACATTAACTATATGGAGAGAGATGTAAAGTGTTCACGGATCATAAAAGTTTGAAGTACATCTTTACTCAAAGAGAGTTGAACATGCCACAAAGGAGATGGTTAGAGTTGATCAAGGATTATCATGTAGCTATCCAGTATCACCCTTGTCACGACCCAACAGGTACTCTATACGTAATAGTCTACCGTACACAATATTAAAACTTAAGAATGACTACCTTAGTCACTCGTAAGCTTTTATATCGGTACAAGGCATACGTTCACAACTAGGAGATGCCAGTGGAGATATACAATTTAAGACAATATCGATAGAATGTGCAAGACAAAGCTTTCATAAATTAATCAAAATATAAGGTCTTACAAATTCTAAGGGGTATTCCCCTGATAATATCATTGTCATTCGTCTAACTAGCTTTCAAAAGTACTTAAGATAACAAGAGATTTTCTAGGAAATCTACTAACCAAAACTCAAAATAAATTTCCTCCAAAAGCTCTTAATGCTCATAGTCCTCCTCAAAATCCTAGGAGTAGCCTGAAGATAATCCTGCGTCAAAAATCTATTTGGGTGTAATTGACAACACGCTTAATGAGATTCTTACATGATTATACTCATAAATAAACAAGTTGTAATTATTCAATCATATGAATGCATCAATCATATGCTACACACATGAGTAAAATTTACATAGAAACCATACATGATATGGATTTACGCCCTTCATATCAAGGTTAGGGAATGCTTTGCAACAATAGGGGGTCCTTCCGACCATCACACTCTATTTGGGTCCCACTAACCATCACACTCTATCTGGGTCCCAACTGACCACCACTACTTAGTCCCCGGGTTTCTTACCTAAAGCAATCGATCCGGCAAGGCTCCTCCATGAGGTCGTGTTCCCCAAACGTAATAGTTTCCCATGCTAGAGTAAGGTACCTTATCTTTCCAGTCCCACGCATAGGAGAAGTAGTGAAAAGTGAAATGCGACTCAACTTTATGCCATGCATGATCAATTTATAATTCAATTCCCGAGTCAAGTTAATTTCTCATTTAAAGGTGATCAACACAATTCTTGCATGCAAACAATAATATTGGAACAACATATTAATCAAACGCGATCGGTTTCGATATACTTATGATTTCTTAATCAAGCATGGATTTCACAACACATTCCCATCATAATATCACAACATATTCATTTTTATCTTTTACCTAACTTCTAGTGCACTAAGTTACAAGCACAATCTAGAATATAATAAGTGTAAGAAAACTCACTCGGTGATAATGCGATTCTCTTAATCAAAATAATGTTCGAGAAATGGGGTGTTGTATTCTTCATTACCTAAACAAAAGAAATACTCGAGATGAGTATTTCAAAGGGTCTTAATTAATTTCTAACTCTACAAAGGTAAATTTGCGTCATTTTTCATCTATGGCAAGTTTCCAACATAAAATAGTCATAACTTGCTCATTTTAATTCGGAATTTTGCATATAAGTAGTCGATCTTTACCTTCCTCAAATGGTCTATCTATTTCTAAAGTTATTTTCAATTTTTGGGTTCATATAGGGGTCGGAATGCTACTTATCAGATTACTACGAATTTGTTCCAGATTTTATTTCTTATTTCACTTCACCAATTTTTACGTCTTATAACCTTCTAATTCAATATATAGCATTCTTATACTTAAAAGATGACTTCTAAATAACATAGTTAGTTCAAATGCATGTATAATCCTAGTGATGTTGTACAAGAAGAATTTCCACCAGGTCTTCTTATGGGATAACTGAAACTTCCAAATTTTAGGAAAAATTGGTTTTATTGATGGAAACTTGTCTTTGTCAAAAATTTTACAAATGTGTACTTTTGGATAAAAATTTTCATTCCTTGTTTATCTCATTTCTATACAATCTAAAATTTATTTGCTAATTTTTTTTTCTAAAACATGGAGCTTTTAAGTTGAAGTTCATGGAGTGAAAATTTGTTATTATAATAAATTATATAGAATGACCTTGTTTCGAATTTTTTTTTCCTTTTTGTCACAAAATTTCCTTTATTTTGAAAACATGTGTTGAAGTAATATTTTTCATAACAAAGGATTTTCATTTTGAAATGGTCAAAGTTTATAACAACATCACTATGAAAAGTCATGTACATGAACCTAAAAATAGTAACTTGGACTCATAATTTATGGAGATAAAAACAAAACATTAATGATTATAAGGACAAGAAATTTAATATATGGGAAACTTAGCTTATAATCAAGGCTCCCTGGACTTAGAATTGAATAAGTCCCCTAAAACAAAGTAATGACCACAATTAAGAGCAAGATAAAAGATGGATGGGAGTCTTAGAATTAGAATAAGACTTTCCGGGACTTGAAATAGTTCCAGTCTCCTTATAAAATAAAAACAATATAATCAAGAGCAAAACATTTATAATGGAAGTCTTAGAAATAGGACTAGACTTCTCGGGACTTGAAATAATTACAGTCCCATGAAAGAAACAAAGGAAAAATAAATAAATAAAAATAAAAAAGGAAAACAAAGATCGATATTTAACTAGTCTCTTATGGACTCCATATGTAACCAGTCCAAGTCTAGCTAGGGACTAGACTTATCTCTTGAGAAGAAAAATAAAAGAACAAATAAATAAAAGTTAGCTTTGTTTGTATAAGATCATAAATAATAGTTAAGTTAGTAAGCTTTATGCTTTTATGAGAACAAACATACACATAACTTTATAAATATAAAGATGGAAATTATTTTAGATGATATCATGAAGCAAAATAAAGAAGAGATAGGTAAGAGTTGCAAACTTCACATGATATTGGTTGAATCTAAAGTGATTTTTGAAGTTTACAATCTAAATGGAAATTCTTTTTTTTTTTTTGGAAAGAAAATGCATAAGACCATAACTAGATACATAAATATAGAAAGTTGGATTGAATGAAATTATGGAACAAGATAACAAGATACTATCAAGAATACAAATGTAATTTTCGTGCTAGCCTAAAGACCTTATGTTTGAGCATGATAAAGTGAATTTTTGTGAGAAATAAAGCTTGAAATCATCACTATAATTACTAGGATAAGTTGGGAAGTGAATTTATCTTGAAAGATGAAGTAAAAGTGGAGTTTTTGAAGTTGAAAAAATGATGAACAGTACCCACCCAAACTGATGCCCAACAGCAAAAAAATGGAGAAAAAAAGAGAAAAAAGAGAGAAAAAATGGAAGGAGAAATGGTGTTGAATTGTGTTGATGTGTGTGTATTTATAGGTAGTGAGAAAGAGTTCTAGAGAAAAAATAATATATATATATATATATATATGAAGAAACAGATGTCCAACGTGAATAAGAAGCTATGGGAGGAAAAAAAATTGAATTTGTAACATGTCTCATGCACTAAATTACATGTGTAGATTTTAGGTGTAGTTTACAGGAAATAAATATAGGAAAATTAATAAAATATAGAAGCTATGTTTTTTGCAAAAATTTGTAATAAAAGATGACAAATAGTAATAGAAAAATATCAGATAAGTTACCGAACTTATAAAATACGCATAAATAGGCTATAACTGATATTTTTATGAGCTGAAAAATTTCTATCTGATATTTTATGGATATCTTAGTATTTTTCTAGTATGAATTATTTGTCAGAATATTTTATATTATTTTACGCATTCGCAACGGATACAGAAACTAATCCCAAACGGATCCGAAACGATCGGATTTTTTGGGCTATCAAATTTTTTTTCTAGGCTTTATACTATTTTGTGAACTGTAATTTAGTTCATCTCATTTTTAGATTTTTATTTTATATTTTTAAGTTCTAAAAGCTATTCAGCTAGTCCACCAGTCAACTCATTCCAACTTCTATAGTTCTAGATTTCTAACACTGAATCTAAACTCTAATGGAACTATCGTAAAAACTTAGGGGTTTATAACCCTGGAAAGGCAAACGTTGTAGCAGATGCTCTAAGTAGAAAAATAATGAGTAATCTTGCAGCTTGATCATGTTTGAGCATCATCTGATAGATGATATGAGAAAGATGGATTTGGAGATATTAACTAGACAAGTAGGTGCAAGATTAGCAACCTTGCAACTTCAACCTACTATCAAAGAAAGGATTAAATAAGCTCAAATAGAAGATCTTAGTATTTTAGAGATAAAGAAGAGGATGGATATGGCAAGAGCTGTTGAGTTCTATATTGATGAGGAAGGTATCCTAAGATATAAGTGAAGGTTGTGTGTGCCTAAAGAAGGGGATTTGAAGAAGAAATTGTTGAAAGAGGCTCATTACTCTAGTTATTCCATACATCCAGGAGGTAATAAGACGTATCAGGATCTGAAGAAGATGAAGAAGGAAATTGCATAATATGTATCTAAGTGTCATGCATGCCAACTGATTAATATTGAGCACAGAAGACCAGTAGGAAAGTTGAAGCCTTTACAAATTCCTCAGTAGAAATGGGAACACATAACCATGGATTTTTTTATAGCCTTACATCGAACAAGAGAAGGGTTTGATTCGATATGGGTGATTGTGGATAAACTTACGAAAGTGGCTCACTTTATACCGATTAAAACTAGATTCAAGTTAGAAGACTTCATGGGATACTAGCCTCTATAGTGTTGGATCAAGATACCAGATTCGTTTGTAGATTTTGGAAAAGTTTACAGCAAACCTTAGGAACAAAAGTTGTTTTTAGTTCTGCCTATCATCCTCAGATAGACAAACAGTCTGAGCGAATAATTCAGATTTCAGAGGACATGTTGAGAGCTTGTGTTCTGGATTTTGAAGGAAGTTGGATTGAACACTTGCCTTTGGTAGAGTTTTCTTACAAAACAGCTATCAAGCATCAATCGGGATGCCACCTTATGAGGCCTTGTATGGTAAAAAGTGTCAATCACCAATTCATTAGGATGAAGTTGGTGACAGACAGCTTTTAGGACTAGAATTAGTGCAGGATGCTGAGGACAAAGTTAGATTGATTAGACAAAGGCTGCAAGCTGCTTAAAGCCAACAGAAAAGTTATGCTAATAAACGAAGGAGACCTTTGGAATTCCAAGTAGGAGATCATGTCTTGTTGAAGATTTCACTAGCCAAGGGTGTCATAAGGTTTGGTTTAAGAGGAAAGTTGAACCCGATACGTGGAACCATATGAAGTGTTGGAAAGAATTGGCGATGTAGCTTACAGACTAGCTTTGCTACCTAGTTTGGAAGGGATACATAATATGTTCCATGAGTCAATGTTAAGAAAGTATGTTAAGGATCCTGAACAAATGGTGGCTTTAGAACCGTTGGAAGTGCATCCAAATCTATCTATTGTAAAAAGTCTAATAAGATTTGTTGACTCTAAGGAACAAGTTTTGAGAAGATGGATGATCAGATATGTGAAAGTTTAGTGGACCAATCAGTCTGAGAGAGAAGCAACCTAGGAGCTAGAGGATGAAATGAGATCCAAGTGTCTAAAGCTATTTTCATAATACAGGTAACTTTCAAGGACGAAAGTTTCTTTTAGAGGGGAAGGATGTAATATAAAGAAAAATATTTTATAATGAAGGGCAAATGTGTCATTTGCTATAAAATAAGAGGGTTACATGGTCAACCCTAATAAATGAGATGTTATCATCAACCCTCACATTAATGATGGTCAACAAAATCTTTAAAGATTGTGGGGTTACATTTTTCCTAAGCTAACCTTGTCCTATAAATGACCCATTTAGCCTAATTTTTCCTTGCCTTTTCCTAAGTAAAAACCCTAGATAAGTAGGTTTCTTCTTTTCTTTCCATCGTTCTTTTAGGCTAATCATTTGCTTATAGGGTTTCTTTGTTTTTTTTTTTAAGGAAAGCAAGATTATGGAGATTGATTCTTTGGAGAAACAAACCCTAAGACTTCTTGCAGATTTGATCTTGGAGATCAGGAGAATTTGAATCGAAACCTAGATAAGGTGAATCATCTTTTATTCCATGAATTAGGAAAAAAACCGATTTCTGAATAGTGGTATGTTTCTGTTGATGTAGATCTTAGGGTTGGAAGTTTTTGTAGAGATATCTCTTTTAGTGGCTCGTTGATTCAATGACAAACGTTTGGATTTGAGTTTTTAGTATAGGATTCTAATTATATTTAAACATATTTATATGGATTTATTGATTGAGATTAGATTTGTTGAATTATCAGGTTTCTGTGAAAACTTTAGGGATTTTTGAAAAAAGGCTGAATACAGGTATGACCTTACCTTATTTGTTGCTTGTGCTTGTAGGATTAAACATGCATATAAACTACACTAACTCTTGCAGGCTTTTAAATTGATTACTGCTTGTGTTTGCCTATGGTTATTAAAGACCTGGTAGATAGTGATACTAACACGGTGTCCTGATGATTTATGTGTGAGGTTGTCATGAGTGGACTTGTGCATAGAAAGGATTTTGGTAGATTAGGTTATGGTGCGAGAACGGTACAAACTGGTCTGTGGGAACTATCTTAAGATCGTTTATATATATTAATAAGTACTCTTGTTTTTATGGGGGTCTAAGTTACTCCGGGTTTAGGATTAGTTCGAAATGGTCCTAAACTATGTTGTTTGCAGGCTAATAAAAAATAATAAACCTATGGTTATTGCATTTATGCATGTGATGCATATGATCATATTTGATGTCTGTTCATATGCATGTGTGTGTGGTATAGCGTACTGGGTGTTTTCGCTCACCCTTTTATTTTTTAGGATCTAGAGAAGAGCCCATGGTGTTCGATCTTTCTGGATATGATATTTACATGGACTATAGGGAGGATGATAGCACAACGAACTATCCTGCAGACTTTTAGTTTTTAGATTATATGAATTAAAGGAATAGTTGGACTATTGAATTATATTATTTTACCTTTTTATCAGATTTTGGAGATTTTAGATTCAAGATGTAAGCTTTAAGGATATTATCTGTTTTAGGATGTTTAATTTGTTGGTCTTTGGATTTTTATGCCAACAATGTGACATGAGGATTTTATAAATATATTTGATGTATTTTTCAGTAACCCTTTGTGAGTTTTTTTTTTAATTTATTTATATTATATTTGTGGTTTAGTATTTTATAACCTTTGCGTGTTATGTAGAAGAAAGAACACGTGGCGGGTTGTAATACCTTTAGGTTTAGAGCGTTACATATTTACATAGAGTTATTGAAGTAACAAATATTATAAGTAATGCATTGATTTAATCTTAATATCACATCTTCTAAAGAGAAAAACAAAGGGCGAAATGAAGCATAAAAAAAAACCTTTAAAATATTGTAGATGAAGATAGAGAGTGAACAAACCATTACCATTACAACAGAGAGTGTGTTGTAAAACATAGGTTAAAACTACAGTTAAGAACAAAGACAGGGGAAGATTAATTGAGAGAAAAGAAAGATAAAAATAAAATAAAAGAAAAAAATATATGAGACAGAGAAGAAAGAGTGGAAATGTAAGAAAAAAATGAGTTAAGAGAGAAGTGAAAGGCAAAAACCATAAAGAAAGAGATAAGAATAACCTATACTATATATATATATATATAAATTTATGAGCGATTGTATTTGTTGGAATATATTAAAAGGGTATCATAAACAAAGAGATACATTTATTATGAAATATTGAAAGGTTATCGTAAATGAAATGTTACTACAACACAAAACTATAGTTAAGAACAAAGACAAGGGAAGATTAATTGAGAGAAAAGAAAGATAAAAATAAAATGGAAGAAAAAATTATATGAGACAGAGAAGAAAGAATGAAAATGTAAGAAAAAAGGGGTTAAGAGAGAAGTGAAAGGCGAAAACCATAAAAAGAGAGATAAGAAGAACCTATACTAAATCAATATATATATAAATTTATGAGCGATTATATTTTTTGGAATATATTAAAAGGGTATTATAAACAAAGAGGTACATTTATTGGAAAACAATGAAAAGTTATCATAAATGAAAGGAATCATCACTTCTTCTTACATCCACGCCGTCTGGATTTAATAAATTAATAACACAGAGTATGCATATACATATACGATAAAAGGATGAATGTGGCAGTAATTTTGGTGAGCGTCACAAGGGATTTCTCAATGAATCGGAGTTATTATTTAATTTTCCACTTCTGTTTTTATTTTTAGATGCAACAAGACAAAGTTATTCCTGCTTTAAATTATATTGTTGCTTCGGTGGAGAAATTGTATTATCACTATGAAATCTCTTTTCTGAACTTATATTTTAAAAATTTAATGTATAATAACATATTTTCTATATTATAAGTTTCATTTATCTTTTCTTTAGCATAATATACAAATTCTATTTTAAGAAATTTTATGTAAAGGGATTGTCTGGGAAAATATATATCAAGAGTCAAGTTTAATAACAATTTGCCATGTTTAAGATTGTTCATTGAACTAATGGAGGACTTAAGAAATTTGACCAACTCTATTACCCATTTTTTTAAGAGTTTTGGCTTAGTGGTTTGCAAATAAGGTCCAATAAAATTATCCTATACAGTTATATCCTTCAACAAGCTTACCATTATGCTTCTTTAGTTTGCTTTTTCTCTATTAAGTTCGTTATGATTATTAAATCCTTATAAATTTCACCCACTAATATTGGATACATCCCCATTATATTTTACTATAATCTTTATAAATATTATTTACTACTGCTTGTAAAAGAGAAGCCCTTGGAACCATAGCCCTAATTTCACCTATCACGGATACTTATTCGTGCATAAATTGACTATTCTACTACTCTAATCCCTCTCTAAACCATCATCGTTTTCTCTATTTTGATGATTACTCAATCACAATACTAACCTCTTATGTATATATGTAAAGCACCTAGATGCATACCGCATACATACAATGAACTTTTAACATCTTCATTTTGGCGAAGCATTTTGGAAGGGGAGTAATTGCATAGAATCTTTGGGGAGAAAAGAGCGGAGAATACAAATAATGGATTTTAGGTGTTGGAACTTCATTTATTTAACTATCTTAAAAGTTGATATATATATATATATATATATGTTTTTTTTTTTTCTCATCACAAATTTTACATTTGCAATGTCAGATATGTGATTTATGGGAGGAAAAAAAATTCTCAACACAAAAGCCCTATAGTTTGCTTTTCATCGTTATGTAGTGATACTTGATTTCACAACTAGCTGGTTATATCCATAAGAATTTTGAACGAATGAGAAAAGGATATTATATTGTGGATAGACATTTTTTGCTGCAATAAGTTATAATTTCATGGTTATACCCTAAATATAAACAAAAACCTTTACTTATTACATTTGAATTAAAGGAAAGAAATGCTAATGTCCCATTTCGATCTAAACATAAAGTATATTTTGAACTAAAAGGCTTAAGGTCATCTAAATAATGTATACTTTGCAACTTTAATGAAAGTCGGAGTACTTCCAATTTCTTTTCTGTTTTTTTTTTCATTTTGAATTTTATTTAGATAAAGGAAAATTAGTTTTGGAAGCAACGCCCCTAATCAAATAACAACAAAGAAACAAAAGAACTAGGGGGATTAAACCTTGTGAAGGTAACAGAAAAGCCTTTTTAAGCCTTAAGAAGCTAACCAATGAAAACAACAATTCACCCCACAACTTATTTGTAAGAACTCTACAGTATTAAAAAATAGACCAAGTCTTTAATCTCAACGGCTACTATATTAATTCGCCATGTACAAGTTTTAGATTTTAGTATGCTTTGGATAAATAATCGATGAATTTGATTCAACAATCAAAGAATTCCATCCTTTTCCTTGTGCATGCAACTAGCTTTCTTTCATTGCCAACACTTCTGTTACTACTGCCGATCTACAAGAAGAAGCCATTGCTTCAATCAACTCACCTTAAAAATTCTAATGAAGCAACTCATACTAGCTTGATTTCATGAATAATTCGTTGCAATTGATATTTCAAATTTCCTCTTTCTGGTGGTTTCCAAACTTCATCTTTTCTCTCATGATAATTAAAATTATCATTCTCATAAAATTTGTGTCTTCAGAGTTGAGGAGCTAGTGAAATCCTTCTAACAGCATTCCAAGAGTTGGAGAAATAGAGTTGATATTGCATTCGTTCTAAGTCTTCCAAATGTACCGTAAATTAAGTGCCATCTTATACACTTCTTCCTTTTGATGCGGGCAATTTTGTTGTTGATAAAAGTCATTTCTCAATCTCATTCACAAATGTAAATCAAATTGGAGACTTAGAATTGCAAGCCAAATGTAATGAGTCCAATGATGATGAAGAAAGATATGATTTAGTAATTCTTCATCTTGATAGAAATTGCATAGTGGACTAGCCTTTATTATGTATCGATGGCTACTTTTCGTCAAGGGCCCTTTGGGCCTAATTTGACCTCACAATCTTGTGGGTCAACCTCTCAGCCCTAAATATAACGAATCCAGCAAGAATCAATAGTTGCCTCATATGGTTGAAAGAGGAAACTAACTTATTGGACCCCTTAACTACCAAAAAGGGAAGGGACTACAACTTTCCTAAAAAGAGGATATGCTTATAGTATGATTAGTAGGCACCTATCAAAAATAATAGGAGGTACCTTCCTAAATAAGAAAAAGGAACTTTTCTACAATGAAGGTAGTTCACTTTATTAATCAAGAAAAAGTACCACCCTATATAAGCAAAGTTTAATCAAACTCCTACTAGGTTCGCGTTCTCAACTATTATTCACATTATCCTACTATTACACGTCTTTATCCACCTAGTGACTTAAGCATTAGATTAGTCATGTCGAGCATACTTCTAGCGCCCAATAGCCGTGTTTGTCTTGCAAACCCAATGACTATTAGCCTTGTAACCCCAACTAAGTCGAAGTGGAGTGGGCCAGTGCTCCAAGGGATTTACAGCGTATTACCCATCATCATATCATCAACAAAAACTTAGTCTTTAAGATATTTACAACCTAAATTCTTATAAACAAGAAGCTAAAAAGAAAATTGTCATTAAAATAGGAAAAATGAAACAAAACAAAGCAAAGGTCTTTTGACATGGAAGTCATTCTCATCCCTCAATTCTTGGTTTAGTCCCTAGGATTGGCTTCGATGTCCCCTGGTAAATTTATTTGTTGCCTTTCAAATAAGAATCTGGAAACTTGGCCCAATTGTGCATCTAATTTATGAATGGCAGCTAAATGATTTCTCAATATGATGTCTATCCCTTGCTTCAGAAGTCTTGATGACTTAAGGAATTAATTCTTCCAAGCTCTGCTTATTCTGAGACACACTTGATCTTTGACTTTGTAACTTTTGGAAATTAGGTGGAGGAAAATTAGAATTTTGAAAATTGTTATTATTGTTTCATCTAAAGTTTAGGTAGTTCCACCAACTAGGGTTATAAGTGTTACTATAAGGATCATTTTTGGGCCATTGTAATTTCCAACAAACTCTATACTCTCATTCATAACACCTTCAAGATTTTGTAACCAATTACCCTTTAACACATTTCCTTGTCCAGCACTCATGGTCAATCTATCTATCTTTTTGGATAAGGCCTCTACCTTATGAGTCAAGGATGAAACAATATCCAATTCAATAACACTCTTAAGCATCTCTCTTCTAGCTCTAGTAGAAGACCACTAATAATGGTGGTTAGTCATATCATTAAACAACTAAACACATTCTTTCAGTGATTTATTGTTCAAACTTTCCCATACTGCCACATCAATTAGCTCTCTGGTCCCATAATCTTATCCATTATAGAATGTTTGGGCTTTAGTTCACTTAAGCAAACCATGGTGTGGACATTTCCCTAGCAACTCTTTCCATCTCTCATTTGCTTTATAGAGTTTCTAAGTCAAGTTGATGGAAAGAACTAATATCAGCTCTCAACTTAACAGTTCTAGATGGGGCAAAGTACTTCCCCATGAATTGTTCAACCATTTGTTGTCATGTAGTGATGAATTGCCTAAGAAAACTGTTTAACCACTTTTTAGCATTACCCTAAGAGAAAATGAAAACAATTTAGGGTAAATGGCATCATCAAAGGCTCCATTAATCTTAAAGATGTCAAAAATCTTTAAGAACTATTAGAGGTGAGTATTGGGATCCTCATCTTTCGATCCATCAAATTGTACATATTGCTAAACCATCTAAATAATATTGGGTATTATCTCAACCATAGTCTTAGGTATTTGAGGATTCACTCTCATCAAGTTATTATTCTTCCCATCAGCTCCTAATTGAATTCATTTCCTCCAAGATTCACTTAATCATTCCTATTGGCCATTTCTTCAATGAAAATTTTCTTTTCCTGAGCTAAACATTTGAAAATTCTTCCTATCCTTTGGGGTTTTGGATAAAAGGGAAACAAACTAGATGAGTGACTCTTAGTCATAAATCTAAAGAATTTTAATACACAAAAATTAGTTCTACAACTGAAAAATACAATTAGCTACAACAAAAGAACTAAGAAACCAACTATACAACAATTAATTAATAGCTGTTTTACGGATAAAACAACTATGTACAATATGCTACAACTATTACACACATTATTTACACAAACATAAAAACAAATAGTTATGCTAAGAAAGAAATTCAACAAAACTTATTTAAAAAAAAAATTTTGCGACAACAAATTATTTACAATTACTAAAGAATTCTACATTACAACTATAAAAAATATAACGTTCAACTATTTACAAAAATTAGTACTACACATCTATTTACATCAAAAACAAAACAAAATACATATAGAAATCATAACTATACAATATTCATGCAATAAACAGAACAACTATTTACAAAAACAATACAAAACAATTAGTTATTTACACTATAAACAAGATTAGCAACTAGAATTGTAGGTTTAGATTTCAAATAAGGTTGCAATGAGCTTCATTAAAAACAAATTCAATGGTGATCCTAAACAAAGGCACCATAAAACTTAGTTAGTTCAAAAGACACGAAGAAGCTTTAAAAATTTATAAAACGCTAATGTGTTCAATTCAATTTTGGTCACTATCAATTTAGTTAAGTACATCTACTGAAGTAGCATAGAGCATAATAGTTCACATTCCTTAGTTATTTTTAGTATCTACCGTACTCATGTTTAGTCTAGTATCTACCGTACTCATGTTTAGTCTAATATCTACCTAAGAAAAATTCAACAGAACATGAAATGCAAAGATTTACAAATTAGTCTAACATGTACATATCTAAAATTACTTATATACATGTTCTAATAGTAAATTCCAAAAGACAAGTTTAATTGCAAGGAAATAACTTAGATCATGTTTCACTATGTTCCTATCATGTGATTTCTTAAAATGCAATCTCAATGAGCTCTTTGATGAGCAAACTTATACTGTCAAATTCACTAAGGTTTATTAATGCATCTCTCGAGTGTCATTAACTTCTAAATCTAGAGAAAACAACCAAAATCTCTTCACAAGCCATTAGCAATTTAGATTTGCATTCATTTCAAAAATCCTTTGATTAAAAAGTACTTTTAGTGATTCCCTAATCAAATGAGAAAAAGTTTCATCACTTTTATCTTTAGAAATTATG
The DNA here is from genome assembly GCA_024138025.1 of Combretum micranthum. Classification (NCBI taxonomy): domain Eukaryota; kingdom Viridiplantae; phylum Streptophyta; class Magnoliopsida; order Myrtales; family Combretaceae; genus Combretum; species Combretum micranthum. The sequence continues at coordinate 127,712 of JAMXBD010002312.1, read as the reverse complement.
AGTAACCTTATTAATAGCTTATAACTATTCGAAAAATTATTTCTTCATCTATTCAGTTGAAATTGAACATGAATTTACATGGTTCACACACATAAAAAAATTTCAAGCTATTAATTATAAGTACTCAACAATATTCAATTAATGCACAATTGAAATCTCACAAATCAGGTCTTATATCCACAAAACCTAGATTTAAACAATTATTTCCCCATGGATTTTAGCAAATTAAAGCACAAATTTAAGAGAAATAATTGAGAATGAAGATAGAGATCACCTACTGAAGCTTAAAATCTTGCAATAAACTTCAAATTAGCACTTAAATTCACCAAAAAGAGTTGGAATTCCTAGTGAAATAGAGTTTCTCTCGCTAGAAATTTTATCACTACTCTACTTTATTTTGCTACATTCCCCTTTACATTCTACTATGCATGCCTATTTACTAGCATCAATCATGAAAATAATAAAGATTTTATTGCTGACGTGACAAATTCATTATAACAAACATTATCAGATTTTCCATGCGCATGTTGGAGATTGCATCAAGGGTAAATCCATGGTGAGATTACTAGCACCAATTGAACTGCATTTGCCTCTAATTCTTTTCTTCTTTGTTCACGCCTTACTTAGTCAAGATCACAGGTGTTGACCACGAGTGCAATTTGAAGCGTAGTTGGCTTGTTTGCACTATCTTCAAGTGCCATCGATTTCAATCACAAAGGCGCGATCCATGCGTCTATTACTTGTTTTGTTGTTTTTACTTCAATCTTCGATCAAATCTTCTTGACTATGTCTTTAAGGCTTAAAGGAGCTGAAAACAACAATTTAAACAATAATAGCACAATTTCATGGGGATTTTGTAGGATAACTAAGAAAACCAAGCATAAATTCCCTTTATTTGAATAGAGTACATATTACTTATCACTGTATCCAAGTTTGTAGATGAAAGAAACTGTAATATCAAAGTAAATGTTTTATAAAGAAGGGCAAAGGTGTCATTTAGTTCAAACTAGGAGGGTTTTATGGTCAAATTATGGATTTTAATTATGGTTTATCACATGGTAGACATGTGACGAAAGATGGATAGTCACAGCTTGAAGGCTACCTTGAAGGCTACCGACCTTGGCTTCCATGCCGTCGATATATGTCCTTTGCCCCACTAGTGTTAAGCCACCCTACATGTTCCAGAATTTGACCCAAGAGCAAATGGCTACCAACTTTCACACCTAAGCTGCCAGCCTTTATTACAAGGAAATTGAAAGGGTTTTACATGTCATCTTTATATCCTAAGCTTTCCTCTTCTTCAAACTCATTCCCAACCTATAGTAATTTCTCAAAACTCTCTCTGTTTGTAATCCTTGCTTCAAAGGAGATCAAGAATCAAGATCAAGATGAGTTGATCTCTTGAATTTATTAGAGATTTAACAGAAAGAATCACTCTCTAAGTGTTGTTTTGATTTCAAAAGGAGAATTGGAGAGAAACCCTGAGCATGGTTGGTACGTTGAGTTCTATAATCAAAGGAGGTTAAGATTCCCATATTCTAGGTAAGTATGAATCCTTCTCTATTTGCGGTGATGTAAAAGAGTTCTTTTCTGAAGTTGTTTGGATTATATTGAAGTGGAATTTGAAGAAAAACCCTAGTTCTTGTGGGAGACTTGTGTCTTTGCAATCAAGAGGACTTTAAGATTCAAAATTTATAGGTATGTTTGAGTCTTTTCTTTTTTTTATGGGATTATAGAAGTGATCATGTCTGATTTTGTTTGAATTATATTGTAGGGAGTCATAGTTAGAGTTTAAGAGAATTTTTATTCTGTTAGAGATTCTGTTATCAAAGGTTTAAAGTGTATATTAGTTAGGGTTGATAGTTCTTTTCATATTAGGGTTTATGTAGTAAAGACTAAAGATATAATTTTGTTTTTATGAAATCATATTGAGAATGAGAAATTGTTTATGTCATCAAGTGTTTTGGTGAATTAAGACTTATGCTCCTAAAAGAGATTTAGGTACGACCTTACTTTACTTGTTGTTTGTCCTTGTAGGTTTAGAATTATAAATTGACCTAAATTTTATCTGGCTTAAAATTGAAATTTTTTGTTGCTTGTGCTTGGTTGTGGTTAGTAAAGACCAAGCAGACTATGATACAAACACGGTGCCATGATGGTCTATGTGTGAGGTTATTTCAAGTGGACTCGTGTATAGAAATGATTTCGATGGTTTAGGAAGTGGTACAATTACAGTACTTCAAGTGTGTGGGATATTCTCAATACCATATATGTATATATTACCTATTTTCTATATCATTATTTTTAGGGAGGCATGATTACTCTAGGTTTGAGACTAGTCATGAATGGTTCTGAACTATGTTGTATGCTAATTAATTCAAGATAATAAAATGTATGTGTTGCATTAGTTTTTAAGTTGTTTGTGAAACCGTTTAATGCTTGTTCATGTGCATGTGTATATGGTGAGGCACAATAGGCCTTTGTGCTTTTTTTAAAATTTTCAAGAATAGATGAAGATCCGATAGTGTTTGATATGTTAGGCTATGACATTTATGTAGATTATGGGGAAGATGATAGTGGACTTTGTTATCCTACTAACTCCTAGAGATGTTTTAGATTTAAAGATAGCTATTGGAAGACCTTATGAAGTTTTCTACATACTTATATGGACTTTGGAAATTTTATAGGTTTTTATTTCTGATGTTTTAAGTTTGAGATGTGTTGACTTTAGTTTATGCCAACTAAATTTTTAGAAGTTTGTTATTATGAGATATTATTTTTAAACAAGTGCCTTGATTTATGAGAGTATGATCATATTGTTTATAATTGTGGATTAGTGGATTATAATAGCCTTAGCATGTCTATCCTTAGTAAAGACACGTGGTGTGTTGTGATATCTTCAAGTTAGGGCATTACAAAAACGTTGCTTGTATAAAACCCTAGATTCTATAATAATTCTTAAGTTTAAACCCTATAACAGGAAGTTAAGCGGAAACCCTAGTCAACAAAGCTTATGCCAAAACTCGAGAGTTTAAATCTAGCAATCCCATGCTCTTAAACCTTAGATAACAAAATTGAGTTAATGATCTATAATAGTTTGTGGTAAGATAGGGAAGCTTAAAAATATCATATTCGACAATTTCTAGTGTCTCTTGGATCCGAACAGGATTAGTTTTCAAAAATCATGCCCTGGTACACCGAATAGTAAAAATATTCTGTTAATACTGTTAGACTCATAATGATGTAAGGAATCCAAAAAATATCAGTTTCATAATTTTTTGATAACTAAAAATTAAAGATATCGCAATTATATGCATATTTTCTTACTACTGGTAACTTATTAGTCTTGTTTATTATTCATTATCATATCTTACTATTCATTGCTATTCACCTATCTCTACTTTTCCTTACTTCCTATACACCTATTTTCTTACTTTTTACTTTTCTGATACATCTTTAATCAAATCATATCTTACATATTAATTACTTTTCCTAAAAAATTACAATATTGAATAATTTCTCTCCCTTTCTTTCTCTATGGTCGTGTAAACCCTCTCTCTATCTCTAATTATTTTTTTAATTTATTTTATTACACCTAATTTTCCTCTATCTTCAACTATAAATACATCATTCTCTCTACTTCCTTCACACATTTATTTCACATAACAAAACTCTCCCAAATTCACTCCACAAATCCACTCTCTACAAATCCTCTTTACCAGGATTTTCTATAACAAAACTCTCCCAAAATCCTTCTCTACATAAATCACTTACAACATATTACAACCCATATAGTGCCACACTCATCTATCATCTTCCTTCAACACAAAAACACTAACAGGTAAAACTTCCAACCATTTATTTTTACCTATGCCATGTAACTTAGCATGACCATGGTGTTGTTTCTTGAAATTCATATGAGTTGTAGAAGCAATAACATGTTCATGCTTTATTTTTGCACATGCCAAGAAATTCCGATTTTATTATCTTGTTATTATGATTATATCATGTTGTTATTATTGTTATTATACTTCTAACCTGACCATCTATATATATTATTTATGAGCCTAAAAGCTTACTAACTTGCTTTTATTATTCTTAATGCTCTTATTATTGCTTTTCTTTTCTTTCTTTTCTTTTTCTTTTGGGACTAGTCTATTCTTAGTCCCGGGTTGCCTTGATGAAGCTAAGGCTCCCAATACTTGACCGGGTTACCTTGATGAAGCTGAGGTTCCCAATACTTGATATTATTATCTTGCTTATTATTTTGCTCCTTATATCTTCCTTATATTTTCATCTTTTCATACTATGTACTCATATACATGCATAATCATAATGATATTGTCTCAACAAAAATTAAGAGAAAATTTTCTTTAACAAAGAAAAATGAAAACAAACTTTCTTAATGTATGTGCTTGTCACAAAATCAAGATTTTTCTATTAAACACCTAGAAAAGATATTTTTTCAACTTCTTTTCAAACTCATCAAGATTTTTCTTAAATGACAATAACGTCGATTTCTCATAGAAGTTAGCTAAAACACAAACATTTTCTCTCATTATGATAAGTCGCATAAAGTTTATTAAAACTTAGTAATAATAATTCTTTGATAAATAAACTTTTCTCAAAAAGCTCACTTGTAGGATTTTCACTCATTCCATAATAAAAAGCAATAACTAGACTAAGTTTTATAAGTTAAGATAAAATCAACTCACTAAATTATAAACTCACTTTGAAAAATAAAGGGTGCAAATTTTTAAATGATACAGTCGTTTTCAAAGAAATAAAAAGAATATAAAATTGATAAATTTCAAAAACAATAGGTATTAAACAACTTAAGAAAATAATGAAACATGATTTTCCTTTCAAGAAAAATTGGTAAAAGATTTAATAGACAAGTTTTAAAAGCAAAAATTATTTTAGAGTTAAGAAATGAAAATGTAAGAGGCAAAAGATTTGTTGATCAAAAGCATTTTCTTTTAAAAGGAGAAATATATACAATAAAAATTATTATAGGTTATCAACAACTTAATAACAATTTGGAAAATTCATTTCTTATCACTAGAAGTAAAATTTTGTAGAAAATTAAAGTTAAGAAAAATTAACTTATTTTAGAAAAGAAATGGGAAAACAAAATGAAGATGTACTCATTCATAATAACCCAAAAGATTATAAAGTTCTTTAAAAAAAATATTTACAAAAGAAATTATTAAAATTCAAGTTTTCAACATCGTAAGATAAATTGCTTTATGAAAAATAATCGTTGAGACAATACCATTAAATTTTTCATAAAATATGAGTCTATAAATATGTATTCAAAGGATTTTTCAACCATATAAGTATTTATATTTTTGCTAAATGATTTTTGGAATCATGAAAAGTATGAAAATAATGTTTTAAGGGGTGGGAATTTTGTGGAAATTCTGTACCGACTTTTTCGTGACCCAAAAGACTTTTTATGATGAAAATAAACTTTAACATAGATAGATCTTTTCGATTAGGTAGAAAAAGGTATATAATATGTGAAATTCCAAGTTAAAATGAGCAAGTTATGGCCATTTTAAGTTGGAATTTCCCTCTATACGAATTTTGACGAACTTAGAGAAATAGAATTACAAGTTTGAGTAGAACTTTCAACAAATACTCATTTTTGGTATTTCTCTTGTTTAGGTGGCTTGGAGACCAAGTTCCCGTGTCCCAAGGATAATCTTGACTAAAAGTATCCACGCAAATGGCCAAGTGAGTTTATTTCTTATATTATGCACTTATGATTTTGCTTGTAAAATTAGTGGCATTAGAATTAGAAAAAGATAAAATGAGAAAATATGCATGTGCTTTATATACTGGTTGAAAGTATGATTAAGTATATCGAGGTGGGAATTGTTTATAATGAATGTTTGATCTAGTATAAGAATGATTGTCTACAAATTCTATGATCACGTGTGAAATATTTAATCATGCTGTGAGTACTTAATTAATTTGAATTCATGCATATCATCGGATGAGTTCATTACATTTACTACTATATCTTTGGTGGGACAAAGGCTTAATAAGGAGACTCATAGAGTCTGTAAATTCTATAAAGCAGCAAAGGGTCGTCTGCAATTAAATGGCGGTGAGAAAACATCTGACAAAAACATATTTGGCAACTATGTAGTAGCTTGGAAATGGACTACAAATAAGTTGGATTATATTTTTCAAATTAAGGTAGTAGCTATAATAAAAGCTACCATGGAATTATGTTTATGATAACGGCTTATACGGTCTGGAACACTAATCCCAAATGGAAGGGTAAATCCATTCAACATATGATTTTCGAAAAATCATATGTATTGTTTGCTCATGTGCTTGTGCATCTCATATGGTTGCTTAAATAAAATTGTTTTGATTATTGGATGTCGAGTGTTTAATGGTGGAAATAAATCTCACTAAGCATGTAGCTTATACCCTGTTAGATATCTTTTGCAATTCTCATACCTTTGGTTGGAACCAAGAGGTTATTTTACCCAATTAATGCTTTCGAGCCAAGATCTTTTGGATAGAAATATAAGATAGAATTAGATGTGGAATTCCAAGAGAAGTTTTAAAAGTGTAAACTATTTCAAGATAGACTTCATTAGACTTAGTTATCTTTGATAGGAGAATGCTCTTTAATGTTGTAAAGACCCTTTATAAGTTTTTATGAACCTTGGTTATATTGTTATGATTTATTTTCTTAATTGCTATTATGTATAACTGCTTAAACAGCATGATCCAATGTTTGGTCCACTACAATCGTGAAAGTACGCCTTACACCCAATATCGAGACTTTTGGGATAACTAAGGTTGTCAAACTTAAGTCTTAATATTGAATGTGGCGGGTTATCACATTTAGGGTACCCTTTGGGGCATGACAACTTGACTATAGATTAAAATGATCATGTCCCAATTCAATGTGATAATACTAGTGCTATAATTTGACTAAAAATACGATCCAAACTTAAGGCTAAGTATATCGAAATTTGATATCATTTCATTCAAGATCATGTTTTAAATAACAATATTTGCTTAGAATTGGTTTACACAAACAATCAAATTGCAATATTTTAATAAAAACCTTAGGTCCAAGGGCATGATCATGCAAAATGCACTACTTTTCAAATTTTCATTTTATCTACATCATGATATTAAGTCAATAAAACTTGTTAAAGATAAGTTTGATCTTAAGTAAACTCATTCACTTCATTTTCGTGCTTTGTCATTTCAAAAGAGCCTCTTCTATTTTCTAGCAAGTGGTTGGAACTCTTTTACAACAAGTTTAAACCTATTTCTTTGTCATAAGCGAACAATTTCAACAGGTCCGAGCTCCTTAAAAAGTGATCAGCACCTGTTTTGCTCGTGATTGGTTTATCATTCCTAGTGATCTAGACCCCTTCCAACGATGGATGTAATCGAGCTAGTTCTTATAACTCAACCTGCCTAACCCCATAAATACCATATGAGGTATTATCCTATAGGGTTTGAAATGGGTATTGAGACATTATGCTAAACCAACACATCTTCTATTATCCCTCTTAGATATCTAGTCGTTTTATCGGCTAATTGAAGACTCATTCTAGTAGCCTTCGGTTCTCCTAATCCCAGCTTTTTAAACATGCTATATGGCTAATTGAAGACTCATTCTAGTAGCCTTCGGTTCTCCTAATTGAAGACTCATTATCGGCTAATTGAAGACTCATTCTAGTAGCCTTCGGTTCTCCTAATCCCAGCTTTTTAAACATGCTATATGGTATCAAATTTATACTAGCTCATAAATTAGCTAAAGCTTTCTCAATAAGTAAATTTTCAATCTAACAAGGGATGAGGAAACTACCTTGATCTTCATTTTCCTTAAGAGTTGATTATGGAGAACCGCTGAACATTCTTTCCCAAATGTTACCATAGAAATCTTTTCCAACTTCCTTTTGTTTGAAAGAAGCTCCTTCAAGAATTTTGCATATTTGGGCATTTAAGAGAAAGCTTCCACTAAAGGGAGATTTATGTGAAGTTGTTTAAAGAGTTTCAAAAATTTTTGAAACTATTCTTCATCTTGTCTTCTTAGCCTAGCTGGATAAGGAAGTGGTCGTTTATAAGGCTTAACAAGGGATGTATCCTTCTTTCCCTCTTCCCTTTTTCCTCATCTTCTCAATCACTTCACTTATTTTTTTTTTTTTCATAACTTCCCCTTGTTCATCTTCTTGTTTTTCATTACCAGAAACTTTCTTCTCTCTCTCTTAATTTTTCTCTGTTCTCTCTAAATTATGAAACTCTCTCCCACTTCTCAAAGTAACTGCTTGAACCTTCTCTTGAGCTCTCCTACTTTCTTGAGTTCATTTGTAATTCTAAATTCTTGAAAGAGTTTGCATGACCTTTAAGCATTACTTCAATTTTTTTATAATAAATCTCAAAATTCTTTATAAAGGAGAAAAATAACTCCCCCATGTAAGATTTTTGCTAATGAGACCCAAAACATAAATATCCTAGCTAGTACGGATGTGGATGGTAAAAGTTTGAGTTTTGCTGATGACTTCAAGCCATGTCTGACTAAGTTCACGAGTAACTTTGATTAGAAACTCATAAAGGGTTTCATATGGCCGAGAATAGTGCAGATAAGAGCTCCTTGCTGCCTCTTCACAACTCCTCAGCAAGAGTTCCTCAATTTCTTAAATAATGCTTGTAATTTCACTTCCCATATGTGTCAAAACCAGAAAAAAAAAAATAAAAGCAAAACAACAAATTAAAAAGAAAAGGCAAAAATCAAATTGAATTAAAGCAATATGCAAAAGTGACTAGATTAATAGATTTGAAGTTTTCAAATAGTGCTTCATTGAGCTTCATTAATAAATTCAATGGCGATTCCTCAATGTCGCCAAAATATTGGATCTATTCTTTGCAACACGAAGTTTTTCAAAAATGATTTTTATATAAAATGAAGTACTAATATGTTCTATTCAACTTCAGTCACAACTACAATTTAGTCAAGCATACATACCAAAGTAGTGTAGAAAATATGAGATCGTATTCCTTGAGGATGTTAACATCTATCGCACTCGCTTCTAATCTATTATCTAGCCAAAGGAAATTTAGCAAGACATGGCAAACAAAAATTTAAAGACTAAGCCAAGATTAATTCTACTTATATGATGTGCCTAAAAGTTAGGCAATCCACCAGGCAATCAAAATCTCACAACAATATGCTCTGATACCAAAACAGATCATATGCTAAGAGCGCTCTGATACCAAATTATGATGTGCCAAAAATAATGATATGTTCCAATACCAAAAAGATGATATTTTCATGGTTTGTATATCAGATATAATGGAAAGAAAAGGATATGAACAACGTTGACAACGAATATTGTGTACCGAAATCAACCTGAACTACACTCTCTCTCTTTTGATATAACGCACAAATAAGATAAAATGGTTTGTTCACCACAATCACAAAAATTGATAAGAACTGTGATATCTCGCCACGATCAAATTGATTGATAAGAGAAGTTTTTGTCGAAGAAAAGAATTTATTCATTCACAAATTTCAAAACTGGTTTGTTCTCAATACAAAAGGGGTATTTATAGTAGTTCCCCAAAGATCGAAATTAATGACAATTAAGATGAAATAACCAATAATAAATACAAAAATAAAGACGACAATAACTACTAATAAAGAAGTCTAATAATAATTATAAACAATAAAGACTAAAAAATGAAGATATCATGACATGACGAGAAAGGCTGCTGGCCTTGCTTGGAATGTCGTCGGCCTTGCTTGGAATGTCACCGGCCTTGCTTTAGAACGCCGTCGACTTTGATATGAAGGGCATCGACCTTAGATGGAAAAGCTGCTAGCTTTGAGGCGGCTTACAATGTAATTTGCTAGTCTTTCATTTACTTCAACAGCTGCATCTCAATTAATGGTAAATTAATGCACATTATTCTCACGGGTTTATTGAAGATTATCCCTCAAATCTTGATGGAAAATATGTCCACTAGATCAAAGACAAACCTTCCAAACTCAAACACAGTTAAGTAAAATTTCCCAGTGATGATCGACTCATAAACTTTCTCCAAGGCTTGATATGCTATCCCTTTCTTGATTAAAAATTCCCATAGCATTACAGCATCAAGTCTAAGTACACTCAACCATATTATTCCATAATCATCGCCCATACTCAAAAACCTTCTAAGCAAGTCAAACCATTCATCATGACCTCGATCAATCGAAGTCTTATGAGCACTATGACAAGTATCCAACAAATGTAACTCCTGTAGCATCAATAACATTAGCTTCCCACACTTGCCATCTTAGAAGCAACCAACATCGGACAACTTATCATCATCCATAGAACTTCCATCAAAAAGTCATGAGTCACATACCCAACACGTTGGTCTAGAACCAAAAAACAATAAAGAACACAACCATCCAGCGAATCAATAACATTTCTTTCTCCAATATGCAACTCGTAAATAGGCCATGCATAAAAAAATATGTGCACTGCTATGCTATCACACCAAAATTGAATACTTCTCTAATAACCATCTAATAAGCTCCAATGAATGTCCACAAACAATTCATAAGGTCTTATAGGAGCAATGATATCACAATAATTTCTAATTCTTGATAATCCCATCAATGCATCTGAATATAATGGATGAACTGTAGGAAGATAAGTATAGAAATACTTGTGACTCTCCATAGCTCCAAGTGCAAGTGAAAGTGGTCCTAAATCACGTACATAAATATCCAGACGTGACTCTAAATCATTATTACATTGCACATCTTTTGTAACATCGATATTCTCTACATCAACATCCCTTGTACCTTCATGTTTAATGTCTCAATCAATACTGCTAATGATGTCCAATTGCATCTCAAGATCAATTTATGGACTTTCTTCTATAACAACACTATACTACCTCAATTAAACAATCTTGCTTTGAACAATTTTCCTATGAGTCAATTATCATTGAGGTCTGTAGCAATTTTGTCTTCTCTACTATTTCAGAAACTAAAATGGAGACTTCCTTTTATGAAGAGGCCCGATGTTTTCCTATAATGTCTAAAACTCTGACAACCAATATCCTTAGCGATATCATAGTTCAAGCCATTCGCAAATCTAGTGATGGTGTGGGCAAAAGATTCATATATGTCACTATTCCTTAAGAAAATCTCGTATTTGCAAGCATATTCTCCAACACACACCCGACCTTCCTTTAGTGCTAACAACTTTCTATATTGTTCATCATAATAATAGGATAACACAAATCTTCTCCTTTTCGTATTTCTCATACGTTTCAATGTCATATCTTCATAATATCTGTTCATGCTCCTCTATAATATATTAATTTACCACCATTCTTTTGCAAGCCCTATAAATTTCCTAGCAATTGCTTACCTTAAATTATAATTAGGGTGCAAGAATTCTTCAATAACCTGCATTACTTGAAACTCCTAATCTAAATATTCTCCTCAGGATCCATGACCTTCAAATTCGGATATATTCGTTCTCATCATGTTAAGTACCTTAATGCTAAGGTAAATCTTACAACGATATCTATCATTCATGGCTTCTATTCATAATTCAACCACACTTGCACAAGAATGATAAAAATCCTAACTTTTCATCGCCACACAAACCCTAAGATTTAACTCATACTCCAACAAAACTCAAGATCTCAATCATCAATGTCGTATAAATATTAATAACATAAAAGATTAGATCTGACACTTAACAGACATCTGTTGTTGCATCTGTGCTTTATCAATAAAAACCTTTAATCCCATAGACACAAGAAACATGGAACCTTCGCTCTGATACCAAATTATTATGTGCCTAAAAATTAGGCAATCCACTAGGCAACCAAAATCTCACAATAATATTCTCTTATACCAAAACAAATGATATGCTAAGAATGCTCTGATACCAAATTATGATGTGCCAAGAATGATGATTTGTTCCAATACCAAAAAGATGATTTTTTATGGTTTATATATTTGGATGCAATGAAAAGAAAAGGATATGAACGACATTGACAACAATTACGTACCGAAATCAACCCGAACTTCACTCTCTCTCGTTTGATATTACGCACAAACAAGGTAAAGTGGTTTGTTCACCACAATCACGAAGGTTGATAAGAACGGTAATGTCTCACCACAATCAAATTGATTGATAAGAGAAGGTTTTCTCAAAGAGAAGCATCTATTCATTCACTAATTTCAACACTGATTTATTCTCAATACAAAAAGGGTATTTATAGTAGCTCCCTAAAGACCGAAATTAATGACAATTAAGATGAAATAATTGATAATAAATAAGAAAATAAAGATGACAATAACTACTAATAAATACGTCTAATAATAATTATAAACAATAAAGACTAAAAACTAAAAGACATCGTAACATGAGAAGAAAGGCTGCCAACTTAGGATAGCAACGCCACTAGCCTTGCTTGGAACACTATCGGTTTAGCTTTAGAATGCCATCGGCCTTGCTTTGGAATGTCATTGGCTTTGATATGAAGGCCACCAGCCTTAGATGGCAAAGCTGCCAGCTTTGAGGCGACTTGTAATGTAATTCGTCAGCCTTTTATTTGCTTCAACTGCTGCATCTTGATTAATGGTAAATTGATGCACATCATTATATACATGTTATCAGGGCAAATTTCACAAGATGAGTTTGAAATGCAAGAATGGACCTAGGATTTGTTTCACCAAGCCCTTATCATGTCATTTTTTAAACAAACTCAATGAGTTCTTTGTTGAGTATACTTATACTATCAGATTCACTAATGTATGTTAATGCATCTCTCGAGTGTCAAGAAGTTCTAAACCTAGGTTTGACCAACAGAATCTCTTTATAAGCTATCAACAACCTAGATTCGTGCTAGATCAAGAATCATTTGATTAAAAACCTATTTCAATGAATTAGAATCAAGTGACAAGAAGTTTCACTACTCCTATCTCTAGGTAGTTATGAACCACTCATTAGCAAACTAAATCTACTCCTAAGAATGATTCTTATATATTCAGTTGAAATCAAACATGGATCTACATGGTGCACACATAAACCGATGAAATAAGCTCAGGCTACTAAGTATAAGTACCAATGATATTCAATTAAACACGGTTGAAATCACATGAATCAAGTCTTTGATTCACAATCCTAAGTTAAAAAATTGTTTCTCAATAGGTTTCAACATTCAGCACAAAATTTAAGAGAAATAATATAAAATGAAGATAGATATCATATATGTAGCAAAAATTCTTGCAAAAATAAACATTGGATTAATTCAAATTTACCCATAAAACTTGAATTCCTAGTAAAAACAGAGTTTCTCTCACTAGAAAATTCCTACTTTAATATTCACACGCCTATTCAATGTCAGTAATTTGTTACAGTACAATACAATACTATTACAACATCTGTACACGTTTATTTATATGCATTAGGCACAGAAATCGTAGTGATTTTATTTGTTGGTAAGGCAAATTCTTTATAACAAACTTTATTAGAATGTCACGTACGTGTGACAGGGGTTAGATCGTATGTAGAATCGCAACCTCAATTCTTCGCCAGGGTAGACGTTGTTTTCAATTGATTAGTAGCACAGTTTATCTTAGCTTGAATCACAATCAAGGACCATGGGAGTGACTTGATGTGCATCTAAAGCTTTGCCTTGAAAAATTGCCCTCAATTCATTCCTTTGTGTCATGGTCAAATCTTGTTTTCAACTGTCCTTGCTATTCTGCTCCAAATCTTGCTCAAATCACTTTGTTTCTTTTTTTAATGACCTTAAGAGCTAAAAAACAATATTTAAACAATAATGGCACAATTTTATTGGAATTTATCTAATAATGAATCAAATTAAGCATGAATTCCCATGATTTGAATAATATATAAATGACTTATCAGTGCCTATAGGTCCAAATGTGTGATCAATCACATCAATCAATTTTTAAACCTTATTTGTATTTACTATAACTAATTCTAAGCAAGTGTACCTATCGATTGTAGAATAGGTTGCACAGAAGTTGTTTCACAAGGACCTATAATTAGTAATACTCACCTTAATTCTACTATTTAGCTAATCTAAATCAAGCAATAGCAATAAGAATTAATAACTAATTACTTAAATTACCCTGAAACAAAGGATTCCACGCCTCTATAAAAATATCAATCACAAAACATACCTTTAGCCTTGACATTCCTTACAAATTTTCGTTAATGGATCATTTAACTCTTTGAACTGTAAGAACTTGTTAATTAATTAACATCTCTTTCAAGAATATTAATTTATAACCCTACATGATTAATGGAAATGTCTTTCGTCATCAATTACACATAAAATTCCGATTAAGCTTAAGGTTCTTGACAAAGGTATAATTTTTATGTAGAAAGTTCATGCAATCTATGTCTAGAGTCACATTCAAATCTCTCTATCCATGCTAGATCTATCTTATTAGTCAATCCGTCAATCTAATTAACAAGAATCATGCATTGACCTGATACTGTGCATATATCATATTAAAGAACAATAAATACACAAGAATAGATTCAAAGAAGTATAAACTTCCATTAATGAAACAACTGAGTTCCTACATTAGGGTTAGGGTTTCTTGTAATAACCCAAATTCATAAAATTTAGAAATAACAATCAATATGAAAATAATGTAAAATTATTGAAAAAGTTTTAAGAAAAATTATGAAAGATATTCCAAATTTCTCGCGATTTAACTATTGAAATTTAAATAATTTGATGATCGTTTAAAAATTTGAATTATTACGTTTTGACATAAAATTCTATAAAAATAACAAGGATGAAATTAATATAAATATATATATATATAGATCCAAATAAATGGAAATGAGATTCAAGCTTCTAGTAATAATGACCAAAGTTATAAAACAAAACATTAAGGATAATTAAAGAAATGAATAATGAATAAAAAATAATTATAAAGGAATGGTACTGATTCTACATAACTTGAATATTAAGACGTTTTGTGGAAATAAAAGTGTTAGAACCAACCCTAAATTAATATAGCAAGAAAGTATAACTTAAGTAAAAATATTAGATGGATTAGATAATGGATATAGAAATATGAGATATTAACTTAATAAATAATGGATTTTTCGATAATTTAGAATTGCAATGAAAGTGGAAACAATATCAATTTTCAATCTAAATTAATTGGAATAAAACAATGAAAGTGAGTGCGAGAATAAAATCTTAAAACGATCAAAAGCCTTTGAATCATGAAAACTAAAGTTAATTTGTTGTCAACTACCAATGGATGATTAATCTTGAAGTTGATTAGGGTGTAATTAATAATTGAGTTTAAATAGTTTAATTAAAATAAGTAATGTGAATTATAGGTTATAAATGGATAGATTGACATGATAAATTAGTAAATAGACTTATTTGAAATTGAGATTTCGAATACTCCTTTTCAATCTTCTATTTACTTCAATTATCTATTTCATGAACTAAATTTCTTAAATCTCTTTTAGTTGACAAATTTGAACTCTATTTCTTTCAACTTGTTTGATTACTGTGATATTTTTCTATCAAACCAAATTTCACGATTTTATCAACTAATTTTAATTTGGATATCCTTTTTTCTTGATCTATAAATGATCTAAGATTTTATTAAACTTGATATTTAGATTTCTAAAATACTTAAAGGTAGTCTGTATAATCTAAATTCTATACTTTCAATTTTCATGAATTTTGAGATTACTTTATATAAAAATATCAGTTTCTAAGCTCAAATTTAACTAAATATGAATTCTACAAAATTGAATTTCTAAACTTGATTTGCAATTTAAGTTAATGATATTACTTATTTATATTCTAAAATCTTCTTTTAATTATTTTTAATGCTCAAGATAATGATCTGACAAGTTTAAATCAAGGTCCTTAATCCTTAATTAACCTTATTCTTATCCTATTTAACCCTTCTCTCTCTCCTCTTGGCTACCACCCATCTTCTTTCTTTCTTTCTTTCTTCTTTTGTTCCCTTACATTTTTCTTCTTTCTTCATCTTCTCTTCTTATCTCTCAATTCCATTAACAAATCTCAATTCTAAGAAGTCTTTAAGAGAGATTAAAGCTAGGAAGGAAGTTAGGAAGTGAGGAATATGATAGAGGAAGCTTCAATAACCTTGTAGTAGTGGTTGTGATGAAGAAAAGGAAACTGAAAATTCATCAACCATGTGAGTATGATGTTATCTCTTGTTTTTTTATTGTTGTGATTGTTGTTATATGATGATTTAATGTTAGTTATGAGTAAAGCTTGAGTAAAACTTGTAAACTTGTGATATATGAGTATATGCTAGGACTTAAGCTTGATTATGTGTGAATCGAAGGAATTGATTATATGAATTGAGTAAATGAGGAGAAGAAATATGAGTAGAAATGCTG
Organism: Combretum micranthum; assembly: GCA_024138025.1. Lineage (NCBI taxonomy): Eukaryota > Viridiplantae > Streptophyta > Magnoliopsida > Myrtales > Combretaceae > Combretum > Combretum micranthum. Next base: position 111,267 of record JAMXBD010002312.1, on the reverse strand, counting down.
AGTTAATATGGTGTTGGGGATGGTGTTTGATGATTAAATCATGTAGAAAAGTGGCTTGAAGAAGTAAAAGAAGAACAGGCAATGCATTTCTAGGCTGGCACGCCCCTCACCAAGAGGCGTGGCAAAAGGTATGGCGGCCACTATGTCCCACTGCTAGGCCACCATTGGGTGGTGGCAAGGGGCATGGTGAACTCTACCCCCTTTTCAAACTTCCACATTGTCTTGATATGAGGCATGGCGGGGGGCGTGGTGATCACCACCACCCTTGGCACGGCCCGTATGGATCCAAAACTCTTTTGTCCTTCTTTCCTTTGTCAAGATAACTTGATTTCATCTTCCGAACTCGAATTAAAGTGATTTCAAATGCTATGAAAAGCTTAGGAAAAATCCTATAATTGCTATGTTGTAAGTTCTAGGAAACTCTTGGAATAACAAAGCTTAAGATAGATTTGTTTCATTAGTTGTTTGTGGAAGTAGTTAAGCTTATTAATATCATAATTTCTTCAAGACCATTAGACTAAGGAGTTAATATAACAAGTTTAGACTTCTTAGACATAAATGAACTTAGTTAACAAATCTAAGTATCACTTGGCTTAATCTAATTTAGTAACAAAATGAGACTCAAAATAATCTATGCATATGAAATAATCCAAGTTCATGAATAAATGTTTTTTTTGTGTTGTATTCTCTTTATTAGCCTTTAGCCAACTTTCTATTCTTGTTTGGATTTCATATGAGGATGATGATGATTCGGTGATGATGCTAATGTTGTTAGTGATTGGATGGTTGTTGGGGGTGATGCTTTGGTCTTCCTAGAGAATAGTTAAGGCTTAGCTTGGATGCCAGGTAGGTAACAACAATCTCATCACCTTGCTTGTGTTTGTATTAGTTGCACTTAAGTTAATGTTAATATAACCGATTATGCATGGGTTTGGGGATTTGTTTGATGCTTAATGATTGAATTAAGTGATAACTTTGTGTTGTGTGAATTGTGCATTATGAATTGTTAGTCTTTGAAATTTATTGGTCATTAACTAATATGATATAAATCTTAGTTGACCCTAAATGAATTGGTCATGCATTGCATCACATCACACTTGCATTGGTCGGGGTTCACATCACGTATTAATATTTCGATTCTATAGTAGTGCAAGTTGGGACCAGTGGGTCTGCTTGTTGGCTACTAGTAGGGTTGTCGGCTTTGCGGAACTAAGCAAGCACCAAAGGACGTCGGCCGTGTCGAAGTTGACTTAAGGGATTAATACTCAAGGAACTCTATGGTTCTAAGGAAGTGGGTCATTTTCCAAAGACTGCTCGTGTCATGTGGGGCTCTGTGTGGGCTATTCCCAGGTGGTTAGGTGAGGAGACGAGGCTTAAAAAGAAAATTGATTGATGAAGCAAATGTATTGGTTCTATGCACAAAATTATTTCAAAAAGAAGTCCTCACTCCTTAGTCTTGTCTAGAGGTAGATAGAGGCTATGTTTCAATAAAATGAGTTTCAAAGAAAATCCTCCATCCTTAGTTAAGTCTAAGGAGAAGTTAGAGGTTAATTTTCAATGAAAAGTTTATAATGAAATCCTCCCTCCTTAACGATATCTAAGGGGCAATTGATTGTTGTATCTATGTTATAAAGAAATGATTTTGTGCTAAGAAAAATATGAGCTGAAGGCTCAAGTTATATGCACCCCCTTCCTTAGTTCACAGTTCTCTGGCGTGAATGGCTTGTATCAGTCTTTCAACCCCCAAGAGAGGGTAAATCTCCATTGGTTTGGATTTTGGTCATCCAAACTATGCATATCATATGGTTCAGTGAGCATTACATGTGTTTGTTAAATGAAACTTGTTTGACATTTGATTGTGTTGTGATTTGATTTTGTTATCCACTGAGCTATGTTTGAGCTCACACTCCTACAGTGTTGTTGCAAGAATAGCTGAGGCTTTTGTTTGGGGATAGATCGGTGTGGAGAAGAACCTTTGAAGATAAAATACAAGTTTGAAATGAGAAATAGATAGATGATATAGTTTGTTAAGATTCTATCTCTTGTATAATATAAGCTTTGTTTATGGATTAGAAATGTAATGTTGTAGTTTTAAGTTGGAAAAATATAGATGTTTTATTCTATTTTACTACTTAGTAGGGGATGCCGACTCTCTACGGTTCTAGTGGACTGTAGGAAATCGGATTTCCTTTATTTATCACAAGTATAATTTCATATTAGATGTTTATACAGTAATTATTCAGGTAGAGCCTTGCAAACTCTGACTTGCAAATGGTTCTCATATCACGGGTGCACACTTGATATGATAACTTTAGGTCATCTGTATAGGCCTGTTTTTAGGGTGTGACATTTCTCAAGACCTAGGGTATGAGAATATATTTTTCCATCAAATGAGAATTATAATGATAGGAATAAGGAAAATAGAAAAGAATCATGATTACAACCTCTCAAAATTAAAGTCTTGTGATCTTCAACAAGCTTTGGTGGTTCTCTACTTGAAAGCACTTGTTTCTCTCTGGGTTCATAAGGAAAAATGATATATAGATCAAATGAAGAGTCAAGGCCACTATTTATAGGAAAATGATAAAACAACTCCTGCACGACCATCCTATACGATTATGTTCAAGGCTGTGTAGGATAAAAACTAATGATTCACTTCGCTGAAGGGCTACACAACCATAAGCACGGCCTGTAGATAGGATATGTACCTTCAAATTTAGTTCTGGTCATTTTTCATCCTCTACATGAGCATCCTACACAGCCTGTGTAACTTCTTTATGTACTTTAAAATTGCTCGCTGATCACTTTTTGTCTCCTACACTAGTGTTCTACACAGCTTGTACAACAAGATCATGTATGTTGTAAATCTTCACTTAGCCTATTTCTTTATTAAGATCTCCCTTAACTCATCCAAATATCTTCATAAAGCTCAACATCTTCCTTTGTTCCTAAAATTGACATTTTTCTCCGAATAAGTATCCTTTTCTTTGATAATTCACATAAGATCAATATAATATCATATGAAAACAATGTGAATAATAAGAGTCTTTAGATACTTATCAAGTTCAAACCACTTAGCCACAGAATGATCCAAAGGAAGGAAGTACGCCCACAAGTTCGGACCACATTGCTGCTAGATGTTCTAAAGATGCAAAGCACTTCAAAGAGTCTGGATCACTTGTAAAGAGTCTGATCTCTTTGTGTTCTTACTAGTCATTAGAGAATATTAAATGCATGACATTATTGGCGAGATTTCTGCCAACGTCCATCATGTCGAAGACCCATTTATTTGAGCTTGTAGGAAAATTTTTTGATGTCTTAAGCTAACAAAACTTTTAAGTGTTTATACTACTTAACTTCTTATACATCAATGTAGCTCAAATTAGTGAATGAAAGAGTACGGTGCTTAGTTTCTTATTTTGCAATATATTGTAGAAATCACTACACTCGTTAAGTGAAACACTTGTTGTAACTCATTTGAGCATTGATTGTGTGAGTGATTAATGAAATGTGTGTAAGGTCCTCATCGGAGGCATTGGGTGACCATGAAGACTAGGCTGCAAACTGAACTCTATGTTAAAATATGGGCTTGAACTTATTATTACAACTCTCTTTTAATTTTAGCACTTTATATTTGTTGTCATAATCATTTATTCACTTGGTGCATTTCAATTTGTCAACAAAGTTGCATATTAGGGTAAAATTTATTAATACTCAATTCATAACCTTCACTCACCCCCCTTCCCCTAACAACGCCGCGCCCCATGAAGTATTTCCTTAGTGTATTGTTAATTTACACCAAGTGCATCATAACCGCATTTCAAAGCCAAGATATCCATTCGTGTGATTCCACAAAAGTTACGCATGATAAGTAAGAGTTTGAAGATGAAAAAATGGTATATAAAGACTAGAATAAATTGTATAATGAAGTTCCTAAAATATTATCTACTATCAAAGCAACCAATCTCGGTAAAGAGGTTAAATGAAGTAGGACAAGATTGGCAAACAATACTATTATCTCCATCTACACCGCATGCATTGGCAAAGGGCTAAGTTGAAAATGAAACAAACAGAAATGGACTTTCGGGAGCACCCAAATAAGCTCAATTATAGATTTTATGGACAATAGGGCCATAGTAGGAGACAATGTCTGAATAAAAATAGACAAGACAAATAATTCAACGTTAAATGGATACATGTACCATTGATCATTTTAGGTCTCATTAAAATTTTCGAAGTGTAATAAATTTTGCTTTACCACTCATGTTTCATTTGCACTTTCAATCAAACTAGTCATTTTTATTTGTTTTTTGTAGCATAGATGGATCTTGGACCTCTGATAAGTCGATGCTAAAGCAACAAGATTCACATTAGTTAAAGGACATATGGAGAGCACAGGTACTGCAATTGATAGTCAATTATAAATAATAGTTTTTGCTTTGATGATAATCATCCATACGTTCTTTTACCATTTTGCATGAGCATGGTGACTCGAGTGCCTATGATTTTGTGTTTTCATAGTGATGTGTGCAAATTACAACTATGCCACAAGACCCCACTCATCCACTTGGATGAGCAAATGGTCCCCTATCTTCACCAGGCTAACTACCTTAGTCTTAATCAATTTTCTTACATTCATCTTGATTGACATTTGATTATTGCCCTCATGGGGAGGTAGAGGCCTAAGAAGCATACTTTTTACATGCTATATTATAAAGACACAATTACCCTATCAAATGTGGAGGTCCAATTGGATTTGGCAATGGATAAACAAGCAATGATAGGAACTGCATCATGCAACCAATCGCATGTGTAAGAGCTTACTTGGCGTGAACCCTGATGCTAGCCAAATCAAAGGAGGCCAAGTAAATTTGACATGGTTGGTGAGTTAGTTCAACTCTTTATGTAGATGAAGATCAAATCATTGGAAAAAAAACACGCAACTATATATAATGCCAATGCGAGTGTTTCTCTTTACTAATAAATCCAATAACCTTATCTACTTGATGTTCTTACCATTATTGGAGGACTTTGAGGGGGGAATATAATACAATTGGGGATCAAAGTACTTGGCTTGGTTATACAGACAATTTATCCCATGCATCAAGATCTAGTGTGCTAGAGATGGGTAGGGCTATAATTGACCTATAGTCTGGGCTTCCAAATGGTTCCCACAAGTTGCTCCTTGTAGCCATTTGTTATGCAACATTTGGTCCATACACCCTTAGCTTCGAGGTAGAGGTTGAGTCAAGGTACAACACACCATCTTACCCTATGACTTGCAGGCATATCGAGATGCCTTTGACCTGTAGACACTAAAGCAGTTATGCACATATTCTTTAATTTCTTATCTCTTAATCCTAACTGATTTTCAATTAAAAACAAACAGAGTGGGAGTCATATCCTAACAATCTTATTGATCGTCTCCTACCCTCTAAAGCGTCAGGAGACATATATGGATGGCTCAAGTACTACTTATAAACTTTCAGCTAGTGGATTATTGCTTCCTAAACCATGTAGTGTATCAGTTCAAAGGAATTAACATACACTAGTTGCAACCAACACAAATTTGAACCTACATGTCATCAACTTATAAGATAGGATCATCACAAACTAAAAGCAACTTCACATTACTTATGGAGGGTTTTAGAACAAGCAAAACCATACAAATTGTGGTATCTAATTTTCACTACCTAAGTTGGTATAGACACAATACTCACTAGGTAATAGGCTATACAGGCACTACTTTGATAGCTGATAAGTACTATTATTGCCTTTATCAAGCATGTGACAACAACAAATCCAACTCTTTATGTTCCTTTTGTACCATAGATCCACACTTTTTAGTGGATTCATATTGCATAAGTCTTCCTTGTGCATTTAGCTTGTAGATTCATGAATTCAACTTGTAGAGGACTATAAGGGAGTGGTATTGTTTTGAAAGCCTCAACAAAAAAAGGCACATGAGGAGTCTATCCAACCATAGCCTCTACTAAGCAACCCAAGCATGGTCGATAAATCTACCCAGCCACTAGGGTACACGAGTAACTAGAGTCAATGGTCAATGCCGAAGCACCTCCTTAGAGCCTAATCAACCAACTTTTCACCTGCCTACACATTTGAGCAATTTTAATGTCATCTAAGCTATTTTCCTAATAATATAATACGTAACTCAGGAGCCAAATCTTGCTGATTCGTTAATCCATGCCCCTACAATCATGTTGGTCTTAACCCTATTTCATCAACACTTTAGAAGGAATGACCTCAACATGTGATACGAACCTACGTAAAGGAGAGGGAGTTACACAAATCCATCACACATCTTAGAGTAGTTCAATTGCACCCCATAATTTTGGCAAACCGTCATCATAAGACCAAAGGGCAAAGGAGCAATAAAGGCACAGATCCTCTTTGCTTTCATGATTTGGAAATGTCTTTTAATAAGCAGACTAATAAGAAAGGTCATAAATTAGAAGATAGTTCCAATTGGATTGTTAGATTATAAGACTTTGTTTCCATATGTTTTCATACGTCTCATTACAATTAATACATATATCTATTTTTATAGTACTTTGATTATATTGATATTTTATGTCACTATTGTATCCATTCCAATTGCCTTAGTAGGTGTCATGTGGTTGCAAGTTTCAAAGTTGTATTTCAATCTTATCTTGATAGACGAGTGGTTTGTGAATACATATGTGGGCTACAATAACTTTATATATGATCCTTTCAATCCAATAACAATTATGTTGTGATTGTACTGTATGTGAAGTATATGAATGTACATTTGGTTTTTCGGATACTCTTATTAAAGTTTTATAGATGTTCCCTAAAGGGCGCATCTGATACTAGCACCTTCAACACAATAGTAATGGTGTATTTGCTAAAAGCACCTTCAACGTTCACACATGCACACCTTTAATACCTACTTTTAGACTTCTTTCAAAAATACAGTATTTCAAGAATCATTTTTTTTTCCAGGGTAGAGTATTTTTTGTACGAAAACCCATCACCAGAAATCCTATTTTTGAGAACGAGAAAATGGTGTGCAGTCATTGCGGTGAGAAGTAATAAATTGGGCTTTTGTACTTAATTCAACTCATCAAAATAGCAATCTAAAATTTGAATTGGGTTCATATTAGAAGGCAAGTCCAAGACGTATTCAGATAGGAGCCGAATCCGATTCCGGATTCCAGAATTTATAAGCTGAAACTCACCAATTGGGTTGTTGATTCAGGGTAGACACCTATATCAGACATAACGTAGTGTGAACCCTTACATCAAATTAAATATATCTCCACTCAAATCCCTCATTTCCTTTAAGACGTTGCAAATTCATCGTTATTTTACATAAAGAAGTTTTTTCTCTTTATAATGGGGATAATAATTGTAGTTTGCAAATACGATCTCTCCCAATGCAACTAGCCATGCTCTACATCCCCGCCTTTACTTTTCATCTCTGTTATATGTGACCCAAGTTAATAACATAAGTACCATTTTGCTCAGCCCCAACAAATAAAAATAAAAATAAAAATGTAACATGTGATTTTGCCACAGTGACTTGATTAACCATTTTCGTGTTATATTGCATAATTGATCATGTAAAGTTCAAAATAGTTGTGAAATGGTTAAAAAGTGTCTCAAGTTGTGCAAACTAAGCTACCGATCCATTTGGTTCCCTGTCTTCCGGGTTGCAGAATTAGAACTGGCTTTACAAGGTAAGTTCCGGGTCCATATTTGGAATCGTTTTCCTTGAATTGCTCACCTGCAGCTCTGATCTATCAATAACAAGAGAAACGTAGGACAACAAATGCAGGAAATAACGATCAAAACTTTAATTTCGTGTAGAGAGCATAGGCTTGTCAAATGACAGCATACACAAGACATGCAATGACTCAGAAACAGAAATAAATGTTTGATTCTTGGAGTAGAGCACATTTGAAGTAATGCTCAGACAGCTGAACTGTGGGTAACAACCGACAGGTTAAACAAATGAATAGATATAATTACAATATCAAACAGATGCTGTATTAACGCTGCATAACCTGAGACCCAACACAACCAGACAAACAAAAACTAGAAAATTTAACGAGGAAATGCTAATTTCAAATTTACCCGTTTCATCCACTAGAAGATACCAGAGACATTGGTGGTTAAGACGACCAGATTACAGGCCACAATTGGGAGAACAGCATTTCCTCGACAACTCCCACTCCTAGTACCAATAAGTGAAGCCTTCGCAGGTGAATTTTTTCTCCGACTCCAATCCTATGAATTGGCATATGGATATAAACTCAATAAATAACGGAACATATACACACCCTATCAACCAAGCTTTTTATCAGATCCTTTCAGATTAAGATTAAACCATTTCTTCTTGGATGATTTATCCTTCCCTTCAGCACTTACATCTTCCACAGGACTTCCTCCTTTTGAATCTTCACGTGGAATTTTGCTATTGCTTGTACTACCATTACTAGGATTGTTACTGCCTGATGTACCATTGGCTACCCTAGACACGGTAAATGAAGAATGGATGCTATCTCGCTGTTTCAATAGATCATCTACCTGTAACAGTAGCAGTGGAACAATGAGTCAGCCTTTTATATACGTTGAGTCAACTAGATGAATAACATACATCATTCTCTCTTTTTGGAGCAACATTCAATAGAAAGCGTTACTTCATTTTATTTTGGCAACTATAAAATATAATCCATTCCAAGCCAAAGGTAGCTTTTGGCAACTATCACATGTCAAATGTAGCAGTGAAGCAATGATGTCTAGATTATGGATGCAATCCTTAAAAGACAAGCTATCACATGTCATTTTGTGATTAATTACAGGGCAACTGACTTGGAAATCCTACAAAAGCAAAAACCCAACGTCAAATGGCAAAAGCATGGACACATCAAGAGGCCAGGGACTTTTGGAATGATATACCCATACTATGATCAGTTGTTAAATCCCTCACAACCACCTAGGTCAAGGCCCCGGATGAAAGAACTGCCATCTAAGTTTGGAAAAGAAAAAAACATTATAAAGAATAACTCAGAAGATGAGACATACCGCCTCTTTTTCCTGAGAGTATCTGTTAGTCACTTCCTGAAATCGTGCCAATGCCTGCAATGATTTATTAGTGGTTAAGGGAATGAATGTTTCACCTAAGGCTATTTACTAACAAAATATCATGTCAAGCAACCTTTCTGTATTCTGTTTCAAACTGACGTAGCTCAGTTCTTTTTCTCAAAATTTGAGCCTCTATTTCCTTGAGTTTTTCTGTTGTGTCTTCATACGATTTTGCACAGAGAGCCTCAATTGTGTAAGTCGCAGGCTTAAAGAAATTGTCCCCATTAAAATTTGCAGGATTGATGTGAGATAATTTATAAAAATCTTCCTAATAGTTTGGACGAGAGAATGTAGAGAATAAAACAAAGTCAGACCAAACGGCAAATATGTGGGTGCCAGCTTTTAGTTCTAATACTTCACATGGTTGAAGACCCTCCAACCTTTTAAAGAATGCAGCTTCAGGATCCTTTGCCATTGCTAGCTGGATATCAAAATATAAGGGGGGAAAAAAAAATTTGCACATCAATGCAAGACAAAACATCATAGAAGCAGGAGAAAGAAAACAGAACTCACAGCATTGACGGTTGAATCCATCCTGTACACTTGAAAGTGAAGAAAATACATTCCTGCAGATGTTACTTTGCCTGTCTTCTCACTTTCTTCCTGTAAAAAATAAATATATATAAATATAAATTAAGAAAAAAGAAAAATGAAAAATGAAAAGAAAGAAAGATGCTTGAAGATAACTATAATGTAGCATTATCTCATAACTGTAACCATAGATCTGAAAAAATAAAATAAAAAGAACAATAGATATGTTATTTCCTAGTCCAGTTATTCTGGAATCAAGTCCTTGAAAGAGCAATTTCTTGACATTAAGCTTGTTCTCAAAATTCAAAGGTGGAATACAATATCCAATTCTTGAATCACTTAGTGCTTGATTGCATATATATTCAATGTCAACTTCCAATACAAACAGCTTCTTGTAGAAACAACTTATTGCATTGATGTTCATGAGTTAATAACTTATCATAGTTGAAGCATAAACCCTTGGCATGCCCCTTTGCTATTTTTGCCCCATTTAATTGACAGATATAAGGCACTAGTTTAATATTTATATCCTCACCAGTAGTACTTAATACTCCCTTCTGAGTTTCGACAACTTCAACTGCACTACCAATATAGTTCAATATCTTTCTTTTCAATATCAACTCATAAGCATGCGCCAAACTCATTGCCATGATTAAGTTAGGTGAATTTGGAACCTCCACTTCCATATGAATCACCTCTAAGAACCCCACCATGAATATGGAGACCCACTACTTAGTTGAGACAAAGGAACTCTGACAATGCTTTGATAATCCTCCACATGGCTAGAGGCTACTGTTTACATGAATCATACATAAACCATGATGTCAGAGGGATATAGATTCAAAAGCACTCAATCAACCATCATAAGAAATTATAACTAGATCACACCTAACTTGATTGAAAATATCTACTAATAGATACAGAAATGACATTTTTACATTTCAACGAAACTAAATGTGAGATACATAGAGACTGCACCAACTCAAGAGCATATTGAACTACACACTTACTCATAATTCCATGCACTTCGGCAGGATGGTTGTTCTTCATTTCCAGGCAAACTTAACTATCACTTATGCTTTCATTCATCCTACTCTAATTCTCTTTCTTCCATGCTAGATGAGCTAGTTGATGCAGTTGCTAGCATAGAAAATATAACTCATGACATCATGGATTCTTTACAAGTGAACTCTGTTTGGGACCTCTCTCTTACAAGTGAGCTAAAGGCTGGCTTCATCATTCCTTTGCCCAAAAGCCTTAGTCTGTAGCACAAAAACAAGCATTATTGTCCTTGAATGAAGAAGTTGGCCAATAAAACCTCTCATTCCGGACATGCACGCTGCAGTTTTTTCCTACATCCCCTATCCTTCCCTTAAAATGAACTTTCCATGAGACTTGCATGGAATCAGTGATCCGACACGGGCAATGGGAAGCTATCCAACCCTTCCAACACAGTGAGCAATCTGGCATTTCACTGTCAATCTTACCAATCCAAGTAGTGTAACCAATCTCCGGGAAGCTAACCATGAAAAGACAATCTCCGAATTACCTTATCTCACTGCTGTCAGAGAGTGACTCAAAAAACCAAACCCGGAATGCCTACCTTGTTCACTGTCCGGGTCGGAGAAGACAAGCACTGTTTTTGGGAATCACTGTCAGGAATGCTGGATCGCTAATCTCCGGATGGATTGAATAGAGTCTCTTACCAGACTACCTTCAACAAGCTTTTGATGGAACTTACACAACTTAATGTGAGAGGACCACTCAATGATACATGAATTCAAATACACCACACACATCTTTTCTTTCGGACTTAAAACAACAAAGCTCAAGTCTTACTACAACCAGGTGGTGGTGGTCATATGGATCCTATTTCATCATTAAATTCTATAACACAATATATTCTCTTCAAGACTTAAATATGTCATTTTCATTTTTTTTTTTTAATACCCTTCTATTTCTTTTTTGATCTCCTTTGCCCCCACTTTTGCAAACTTCCAAATTTCTGCAACAGCTAACAAATGCCCAGAGAAGTCATCTTTCTACATGGACAAACCATTCCAATCTTATTTCCCTCTAGATCAGAGTTTCTTAAAAACATACATGAACTGACTTATCACACTCATAGAGTATGCTATGCCAGCTCAAGTATCTGCAAGATATAAGAGTTTTCCAACCAATCTTCGAAGCATCGGCCTATAAACCTTCTTTAGCTTCTCCAAGTTTTTTTGTTAGGATCCACTAGAGTAGAGAGTGGTTTACACCCCATCAATCCAGTCTCCTTCAACATCAAGCACATATTTTTGTTGTGATATGAAGTTTCCTTTACTTGAGTAAGTCACCTCAATACCAAGAAAACACTTCAATTCCCCAAGCTCTTTTAATTCAAATTCTTTCGTCAATTGTTACTTTAACTCCTGCTTCTCTATCTCATTGTTCCCAGTCACAATGATATTATGAACGCGCACCAAGAGTGCAGTTACTCCCCTGAAGCCCAAGTACCTAACGAACAAAGTATGGTCATCTTACTTCTGCTTATGGCTTAAAGTCTTCTTGACTTTAGTGAACCTACCAAACTAATGTCTAGGAGACTGTTTTAATCCAATAAGCTTCTTTTTTCTTCTTCAAAACCTGGTAGAACATTTAAATGAATTTCTTCATCTAAATCTTCATAGAGAGAGGCATTTTTCACATCATACTACAAAATTGGCCAATCAAATGAGATGCTAACAATAACATTATTCTTAGTGTTTTCATCTTTGCTATTAGAGCAAAGGTTTCTTAATGGTCAACTCCATAAGTTTTGAGTGTACCATTTTATAACTAACTTTATTTTGTATCTCTCAAATGTTCCATCAGCCATGTATTTTAGAGTGTATAGCCACTAATAGTCTTCTATGTTCTTTCCTCTAGGCTTATCAACAATTTCCGATGTCTTGCTTCTCCAAAACATTCATTTCCTCTCTCATGGCATTTCTCCAATCTCTTCTTGACAACGCCTTCTACACAATATTGGGTGGTGTTTAGGCATAAGATGAATTTTATGAAGGTTGGTGACAAGTGTTTGAATAATACATGGTTAAATATAGGGTACATTTGTCTCCAGATGCATTCTCAAGTACCCTTTCAGATTGAAATAGGCAGATTAGTATTGCCTGTGGATGATTCAATCGTCTCTAAAGGATTAGTTCTTACCGCAACCTTGTTTTTAAGGCTCAAGTTGGGTTCTTAAACATGTTTTCAGTCCAAAACAATTGCTCTTACTAAATATACTTGTGAAAATCTTAAAAAACTATGAGTTGTAGTTACTGACTTGAGAGAAGATACCTGCTAGAGGACAGGTTCTCCTAGACAAACTCTTGTAGAGGACTTTCAACAAAAGACACTGGGCTTATATATTGGATGAGGAGTCGGGAGCCCATTTAGGCAGGTCAAGAAAAATAAATGGCTCAAAAGTATCATTTTCAACATTCATTTTCTTCCCTAAGGATGGGACTTTATGAAGTAAGGCTTACTTTCAATGAATGTGACATCAACAGAAGTGTAGAATTTTCTCAAGGAAGGCTATATCATCTATATACCCCCTATGAGCAGGTAAATGACTGCACAAGAATCCAATTTTTCCCTGTGTTGATTGTGAACATGTATAAGAGCAGTGCCACCAAAAACTCTAGTTATGTGACCACTTGATGTTCTAAAATGAGGATAAGAATTGGTAAGTGTTTCTATAGGACTTTTAATATCAAACACTCATGAGGACAACCTATTCATCAAGTGTGTACCAATGTGAACAGCCTCCCCAAGTAGAATTAAGGAATATTGCCTTGAAGCAACAAGAATGTAGATATTAAGTAAATAACCATCTTTCCTCTCAGCTATCCCATTTTGCTAGGGTATATCAGCATAAGACAATTCATGGATAATGTCCTTTTTTCAAAAATAAAGTGATAAAACTTGACCGATAGAAATCTCTAGCATTGTCAAACCTGAAAGTTTTGATCTTAACCCTAAATTGGTGTTGAATTAGAGAATATAAATCTGCAAATGACAGCACTAACATGTGACTTTCGTTTAAGTAAAAAGATTCATAATTTGTGTGCAATCATCAATGGAAACACATCATCAAGCACTCGAAATATTCGGTATAGATGGTCCCCGAAAATTACTGAATCAAATGAAAAGGAAAGGGGCTCCTTTTATTACTAATGGGAACAGATGCACGAGTGTGTTTAGCTTAGCTCACAAGCTTCACAATGAAACTCAAAAAAATCAAATCCATGAAATAGCTTTGGAAACATGCCTTTCAAAACTCTAAATGATAGGTGGCCTAAACATAAAACGTGAAACAAAATAGCATCTTTATAGGAAGGACTAAGAAACAATATAAACACATTACTCGTGGCATTCCAAGGCAATTCTAGGTAACAAAGTTGTTCTATCCCTTTTGAACAGTGGCGTCAATAGTGTGCATGTGTTGTAACATGTGTGCAGTGATGTAGTGGCTGTGCAGTGTGTATTTGTGTATGTAGAATGACATGTCTATGTGCAGCATGTATTCCTTGTATCAGTGATAATCTGTCCTCGTATCTAGGAAAGTTAGAAGCAGTTATTCCATTTGTCAAATTAAGGGTTAAAATAGGAAAAAAAGCAGTTATGCATAACTGGTCCTTGCATATGTGTATTATGGTAGAAACCGAAGGAAAAGACAAGTCCTATTTTGCATAAACTAAATCAGATTTTGTATCTAAAGGGATTGTAGGGTTCTCTCTTTGATCAAGCCCTAAAAAGAGATCGTAGGGTTCTCTCTCTAATTAAGCCCTAACAAGAGAACGTTGGGTTCTCTCTATAACGAGCTCAAAAATTTATGTAACAAAACCGACCCTATAACATTTGGTATCAAAGCCAATTTGTGTAGAAAAATTGAAACTCATCCTGCTTTTTAATGTGTCATCTCTCTTAAAAGCCGTATTTCATGGTGGAATTGAAACAACTTCAACATCAATTTGAGGCATGGGAAAGGATAGAGACATGACAGTAGCAGTTAATGGAACAAGCGGCCAGTTTGCTGCAAGAATTTTCTAGTCAACATTGGTAGGGAAAGGAGCAGGAGAAAGCCAGCAGTAAAAAGAAAGAAACGAGTAGAGGATAGACTCATAATAGGCATTTTAATCAAGGAATTATTACCCCAAAAATTTTCAAAATTAGACTCCCCAAAGTCTAATAGAAGCACCGATCCCTTTGGTTCACTAAATTAGTGTAAACACTCCTTAAGATATCAACACCATCCTCAACTTGCGCATGAGGTCATGCGCATCTTTGAAGGGGGGGAGTAATGTTATATCCCTTTTGAACAGTGGCATCAATAGTGTGCATGTGCTGTAACAAGCGTACAGTGATGTAATAGTTGTGCAGTGTGTGTTTGTGTATGTAGGGTGACATGTTATATCCCTTTTGAACAGTGGCATCAATAGTGTGCATGTGTTGTAACATGCGTGCAGTGATGCAGTAGTTGTGCAAGGTGTATTTGTGTGTGTAGGGTGACATGTCTATATGCAACATGTATCCCTTATATCAGTGATGATCTGTCGTTGTATCTAGGGAAGTTAGAAGCAGTTATTCCATGTGTCAAATTAAGGGTTAAAATAAGAAAAAAGGCAGTTATGCATAACTGCTCCTTGCATATGTATATTATAGAAATCGAAGGAAAAGACAAGTCCTATTTTGCAGAAACTAAATCAGATTTTGTATCTGAAGGGATTAGCCTTAAAAAGAGATCGTAGGGTTCTCTCTTTAATCGAGCCCTAAAATGAGATCGTAGGGTTCTCTTTAATCGAGCCCTAAAATGAAATCGTAGGGTTCTCTCTCTAATTAAGCTCTAACAAGAGATCGTTGGGTTCTCTCTATAACGAGCCCGAAAATTTATGTAATATAATTGATCCTGTAACAAAAGCCCATCCCTTTCTTTAGCAAGTCTAATCTTGTTTCTTGAGACTTGATCCTAATTAACACAATTAGACATATTAAAAACAGCACGAAATTAAGATCATTAGTAAGTTTTTTAATAGAGATAAGGTTGGCCGACAATTTTGACACATGAACATCTTCAAGGACAATAAAACGTATCCTTTCCCTTTGGCATCCACAAATTCACCATTAGCTACCCAAATCTTGTTTTTGTTGCCACATGCTTGAAAACAATCAAACTAATCATTACACATTCAATCTCATGGTCCATTATCAATAACCCAACACTCATTACCAAGACACTCAGGGAAAGATAAGTACAGGTAGAAACTATAGAGGAATAAAAGAAAGCAAAGCCATATAATTAGCATTCTAACCTTCACCATCGTCGAAACAATTTTCAGTCTTGACTTCAGCAATTTGAGTCATCTTTGGACCAAAATATTCCTTCCATCATTTTGTTTTTAAATGTTCTGGTTTCCCATCTAATTTCCAACAAGTCTCCATTGGATGGTTAGGCTTACAAGAATGGTCACACTACAATTTGTCTATTGCTGAGAAATTTTGAGCCATTTTTCTCTATTACAAGGATTCTGTTCAAGATCGTATGACTTAAACAACATGCCTTCCACTTTCCTCTCTCTCAATCTTTGCAAAAGCTTCTCTAAGGCTTGGGAATTGCTTTTATCCAATTAATCATCCACTCTTAATCCCAGTGAGAAGTCAGAAACTCCCTTCTTTTTTTTTTTTTTTTTTTTTTTTTTCATTTTACCATACTTAATGTCATCTTCTACGCATCCCCATTCTACATTAAAAAAAACGTATCAATCTCCAGCCAAAGCTTAATTGAAGCATTACAGCAGCCACTGGCCAGATATATTCATATTGCCTTGTGTTGAGAAACAGATTCAAACATTGGGATGTGTTTTCTAAAAAAACATTTCTCGACATTTTCCCATATTGCCTTAACGATCTTGCAAAAGAAATAGGCAATACCAATCCTTAGCTACATGGGAATTTTTTTTTTTTACTGTAGCTCCATGGGATTTACAAACCACTCCATTACAATTGAGTTTTCAACCTCCTAAGCACTCAAGTAATCCAAGTCATTTATCTTTCCACGACCACAAATCACTAACTCAACACACTAAAGCCACTCTTGAAATTTCATTTCACTCAACTTATGTCAAATGGTCTGAAACTGTTGACTGACATGTGTAATATTATTATTCTAGCTGTAGGAATTTAATATTATGTTGACTAACATATGTGTAATATTATTATAGCCATAGGAATTAAATATTAGATTAAGAGGTTTTATTAGGATTTATTGTCTTTCCTGATATAGCATTCTTGTAATTGTATATAAACACTAAGCTATTATGTAAAAAATTATTACAAGAAGAAGAAGGATAATAAGAATTATTCTCTACTCCTAAATTCTTCATGGTATTAGAACATAAAACCACTTTTTAGGTCATAATTTTTTTTAAAACCCTAGAAAGTCGTAAATTGGGTTTCCTTAGGTTAGGATTTAAGGTAGTCGACACCACCAATCCCAAAAGGTGTGCCACCAATTTCTGACCGACCCTCATTTCTTCGACCATCGGAATCGGCACGTGAGGTTATTTTGTTGTCTTGATTGCTTGGGTTAACTCTCTTTTTTTTTTTTTTTTGCATTATGGAAAGTGATAAGAGAATTACAGCCATTAGTATTGATAATCCTTCACTGCAAATTAGCCTTGTCAAGCTTGATGGGAATAATTACCTTGCCTGGTCAAGGTCTTGTTTATTGTTTATCAAAGCTAGGGGAATGGAGGGTTATATTACCAGTGCTAAAGTCAAACCTAAAAATTCACAAGTAATGGCATGGCTTATCAATTCCATGCAGTCCTAAATTTCAAGGACATACTAATTGCTTGGCACAACAGCAAAAATATGGAATGCTGTTACTCTCACCTATTCACGAGTGGGAAATGATGCCCAGATTTATGAGATTCGAAACAAGGTTCATGGTTTGAAGCAACGAGAGATGACAATCTCACAGTATTTTTCCGAATTGAATGGTTTGTGGCAAGAACTTGACTACCATCAAGATTTTCAAGCTGATTGTACTGGGATGCAGTCAAATTTCAGAAATTGCTGGCAAAAGAAAGGGTCTATGATTTCTTGGCCGGGGTTGAACAATGAATTTGATCAGATCAGAGTTCATGTTCTGGGTAAGACTCATTTTCCTTATCTTGAGAAGGCATATTCCTATGTTCAGCAGGAAGAGAGCAAGCGCAATGCCATGCTCTATATCCCATAAGTTGAAAAGTTTGGTATGGTAGCAGCTAGTGATTCACCTGAGCAGCTGAAGGCACATAGTTCTAATAAGGATCATTTATGATGTGATTATTGTGGGAGATCACGTTATACTAAAAAAACTTACAATATAGAGTCAATTCCTGAGATGACTTCCTCTGACTTCTTCTCCTGATGAGATTCAACATCTCCAGCGTCTAATTTCTCGTAAAGAATCTTCCTCCAGTGCCAAATCCAACTTTGTGCAATCAAGTAATGCTTTTTTTTGCTATCCTTGATACTAATTGTTGGATTATTGATTCTGGTGCGAGTAGACACATGACGGGCTCATCAAAAAATCTTCTTGAATACTCATCATGTTTAAAAAGGGATAATGTACGAATAGCCGATGGTTCTTTTACCCCAGTATGTAGAACAGGTTCTGTTTTCTGTACTCCCATATCGATCTATCCTCTGTGCTTCATGTCCCTCAATTTCCTGTCAATCTGTTATCTGTCAGTACACTTACAAAAAATCTCAACTGTAAAATTGAGTTTTTCCCTGATCATTGTGTCTTTCAGGATCTTCAAACAACGAAGAGAATTGGCAATGATAGATTGCATGATGGCTTATATATGTTGGATGGAAGTCAAGGTTCTAGTCTTCAGCAGGCTTTTCATGAGGGAAATAAGAATGTTGATCAGGAAATATTGCAATGGCACAGGCATTTGGGACATCCTTTTTGTTTTGTTTTAAGCAAATTATTTCCTAGTTTGTTTTCAAAAACTCAGTTTGATTTATTATTCTATGATGCTTGCGAATATGCAAAACATTCTCGAAACTCTTATCCTTTGAGTAATAATAAAAGCAAGTTTCCTTTCATGACTATTCACTCTGATGTTTGGGACCCTACTCAGACTACTTCCTTGTCTGGTAGTAAATGGTTTATCACTTTTATTGATTGTTGCACTAGGATGACTTGGGTATATCTACTTAAGGCTAAGAGTGATGTGTTTTCCTGCTTTTAGTCTTTTCATAAGATGGTTTGTACTCAATTTGATGCTAAAATAAAGATTCTTAGTACTGATAATGGCACTAAATACATGAATGAAAGATTTGGTTCTTATTTGGAGTCATATGGAATAATTCATCAGACCAGTTGTCCTTATACAACTGCACAAAATGGGGTAGCTGAAAGGAAGAATAGGCATCTTTTGGAAGTTGCTAGGTCACTTATCTTTACCATTAATCTTCCTAAGCCTTACTAAGGGAATGCAATTCTAGTTGATGCATACCTTATCAACCAAATGCCTCCTAGAGCTCTTAACTACAAGAGTCCTTTAGAAACCTTAAAAGGACATAATACATACACTGTTCCTCCAAAGATATTTGGATGTTGTAAAGTTGTATATTGTATTTATTAGTATTATTTTCACTAATTAATGTAATTAATATAGAGATAGGTGAAGATAAACCAACAGTCACAAAGAAGATAAACCAACAGTCACAGGAACTTATATATATATATATTATATATCACTATGTATATACAAACAAATCAATAATAACAAAAAATATTTTTTCTCTCTTTGTTCTCATGGTGTCAGAGCCATAGAACACAAATCCTAATTTTCACACCTTAAACAAAAACCCTAATTTTTTGTAGTTGTTTGCGTCTGAATTTGCTCTTCCTGGAGTTAGATTTCAAAATTGATTACATCGTCGTGTTCCTCTCCTCCGACGACAAAACCCAGGAAGCTCGCCACCAGAAATGTCGCCACGTGCCGCCACCGTTGTCCGCTATTATTGATCCTCATTTTGGCCGAAGTGTCCTTTCCAGCCTACTTTTGGTGTCACACGCCGGTTTTATGAGATTCCCTAGGTCCGATCGTCCCAACACTTAGCTCCAACCTATTTTCGGCCGCCGCCGACCGTCGCTTACCACCCTCTGCCACTATCTGTAGTTGACTGTTGCTATTTTTCCTTCTTTTTTTTTCAATCCTTCCTCCAAGTTATTCTCAATTCAACATGGCTAATGATTCTTCCTTGAAAACTAATCCTTTTTCAAGTGTATTATCTCCATCTCCTGCCATTGCAATGAAAAATTGATGGGGAGTTCTAATTACATGTCTTGGTCTAAGACTGTGGAATTATGGTGCATGCGTCAAGGTCTACAAGACCATTTGACCACCAAACTAGATGATATAACAAAAAATCCAAAGAAGGATAAGGATCAATGAATGAGAGTTGATGCTCTTTTACTGAGTCTTTTGTGGCAGTCCATCGATCCATCTCTTCATCCAATTTACAGTCATTACTTAACTTGCTATGATTTTTGGACTCAAGCAAAGAGACTATGTACAAATGATATTCAACGTTTGTACTCAGTGATATCTAATCTGCTTAATTTGAGACAAACAGGTATGTCAATTACTAATTTTCTTGGCAGATGGGCATCCATTAAAGCTGAGTACAACTCTTTACTCCCTCCTGATCAGTCTCTCCAAGATGATTTGACTCAGAGAGAAATTTTTCATGGTCTGCATCCTTACTACACTTGGTCCTGATCTTACTTCAATTCGTGAACAAATATTAGCTAGTCCTACTATACCATCTATGGATAAAGTTTTCTCTCGCCTTCTTTATGTGTCGTCAATTCCTAATGCACCTATACATGTTTTTTCTTCTATGGATAACTCAACTCTAGTTTCTCAGATGGCTTCCCAAGGTCACATGGCTAACAAAGAAGAACAAGGTGGTAAACGTAGGATCGTTAAGGGGACCCGGCCTAGGTGTACCTACTGCCATCGGTGGGGCCATACTAGAGACAAATGTCACAAGTTGCATGGACGTCCTCCACAAGCTAATATCATTCAAAATACCAATCCTATCTCTTCTGTTGTACAACATCCTGAATCTTTACTTCTCACTGGAGCTTATCTTGATAATTATTTGCAGTATCAAGCTTCATAGCAGTCCTCATCTTCTACAGCTTCCTTTGGCCACACCGTTAATTCTGTTGCATGTCTCACTCAGTCTTCTACTTTAGGTCCATGGGTGAGTGATTGATTCAGATGCTTCTGAACATATTTCTGGTAATCCCACTTATTTTCTCACTTCTTGAAATCACAGATGTGTTTGTTTTGTTCATACTAAGGATGCTAGGAAACTAGATCCACGAGCCCTTAAATGTGTGTTTATTGGGTACTCACC
The DNA here is from genome assembly GCA_024138025.1 of Combretum micranthum. Lineage (NCBI taxonomy): Eukaryota > Viridiplantae > Streptophyta > Magnoliopsida > Myrtales > Combretaceae > Combretum > Combretum micranthum. Next base: position 90,147 of record JAMXBD010002312.1, on the reverse strand, counting down.
GACACAAAAAGATTACAGATACTATCACCCTCCATCTAGAAAGTATTTTGTGAGTATGGATGTTACTTTCAGAGAAACTAAACCTTACTTCAGTCCAACCCCGTCATCTCTTCAGGGGGAGAATAATGCAAATGAAGAGATGATACCTAATTCTGTGACCCTTACTGATCTTACCCCAAGAGAAAGTGATGGTTAGAAGGAGACTATTATCCAATGGGAGAAAATTGGGCGTTTAGACAAACCTAATTTGAAGAGATACTCAAGGAGAGACAAAAACATGACAGAAGAAGCCATCGTGCAACCTACTCTGTGCTGCCAAGAATCATTCTCTTCTGGTGAGTTACCTTTTGATGATTTAGATAAACCTATTTCCAAAGGAAAGGTGTTAGGGCCTGTACTAAACATCCCATTTCTAATTACGTTTCTTATGATTCTTTGTATCCCGCCTATAGAGCTTTTGCCTTGTCCATTTTGTCTGTGTCTATTCCACAAGATTGGAAGGAAGCACTCAATGATCCGAAATGAAAGGGAGCAATGATTGAATAAATGAAAGCCTTGACTGAGAATGAGACTTGGGAGCTTGTCAACCCTCCATCCGGAAAGAAACTAGTAGGCTGCAAATGGGTATTCACTGTGAAACAAAAAGCTGATGGATCAGTTAACAGGTTCAAAGCTAGATTGGTGGCTAAAGAATTCACTCAAACCTTTGAGGTGAACTACCCAGAAACTTTTGCTCCAATAACTAAAATGAACACCATCGGAATCTTGTTATCATGTGCAGCCAACCTTGACTGGGATTTACAGTAATTTGATGTGAAAAATGCCTTTCTACATGGAGATTCAGAAAACGTGTATATGGAGATCCCCCCTGGATTTGATAATGAAACAACACATGGGAAAGTATGCAGACTGAAAAAGGCTTGTGTGGATTAAAGCAATCTCCCAGAGCATGGTTCGACAGGGTCAGCAAAGCCATGATCTCTTTCGACTATCAACAGAGTAATGCAGATCATACTCTATTTATTAAACATAACGAGGCTAAAGTTACTATTCTCATAGTTTATGTTGATGATATAGTAATGACAGGAGATGATAAAGAGGAGATAGCTCGATTGAAGAAACTTTTGGCCCAGGAATTTGAAATCAAGAATCTAGGAAAACTGCAATATTTCCTAGGAATTGAAGTTGCTAGATCAAAGAAAGGTATCTTCATTTCTCAGAGAAAATATATTCTGGATCTCTTGGAAGAAACTGGCATGTTGGGTTGTAAGTCAGCAGAATCTCCTATTGAAAACAACCATAAGCTACACGCTGGAGTTGGTGATTCAGTTAAATTAGAAAGATACTAGAGATTGGTGGGAAGACTGACTGATATATCTCTCACATTAGACCAGATATTGCACATGCAGTCAGTCTAGTGAGTCAGTTTATGCATGATCCATGAGAATCACACAGGCAAGCGGTATTTCGCATCTTGAGATACCTAAAGTCTGCTCTAGGAAAAGGATTGTTGTTCGCCAAGCATGGTCACCTTCAAATAGAAGGATTCACAGATGCAGATTGGCTGGATCTCCAAGTGATAGAAGGTCCACCACTGGTTATTGCACACTTGTAGGAGAAAACCTAGTAAACATGGAGGAGCAAGAAACAAAGTGTAGTTGCTCGATCAAATGCTGAAGCAGAATACAGAGCTATGGCTCAAGGGTTTGTGAGCTTTATGGTTGCAGAAGATATTAGAAGAATTAAGTCTGTCAGGCAAAGAAACACTATCATTGTATTGTGACAACGAAACTGTTATTAGTATAGCACAAAATCCAGTTCAACATGATCGAACCAAGCATATAGAAATTGATCGACACTTCATCAAAGAGAAATTGACTGATGATGTTTTGAGCTTACATCATGTGACATCTGATAAGCAACTGGCTGATGTGTTCACTAAAGGGTAGTGTCACAGGACCTATCATACTTTAGTTTACAAGTTGGGCATGTGTGATATCTATGCTTCAACTTGAGGGGGAGTGTTGCCTGACATATGTGTAATATTATTATGCTAGCTGTAGGAATTTAATATTATGTTGACTAGGAATTAAATATTATATTGACTAGGAATTAAATATTTTGTTGGCTGACATATATGTAATATTATTATAGCTATAGGAATTAAATATTAGAATAAGAGGTTTTATTAGGATTTATTGTCTTTCCTAATATAGCATTCTTGTAATTGTATATAAACACCATGCTATTATGAAAAAAATTATTACAAGAAGAAGAAGAGGAATAATAAGAATTATTCTCTACTCCTAATTCTTCAGAAATTAGGGGTGCAAACAAGTAGGACTATTCGTGAGCTACTTGAGTTCAACACACTTTAAGCTCAGCTCTCCTCAAGATCGTCTAGTAGATGAGATGAGCTGAAATCTAAAATAAAGTTTATTTATCTAAACAAAGCAATAGCTCAAACTCAAGGCTCACGAGCCTACTCACCTACGAGTAAGCTGATAAGATGGCCCGTTTAGACTCACAAGTAGGCGCATACATTATATATTATGTTTATAATAATTAAAATAAAAAACTAATTTCTAAGTTAATCTTATTCATTATCTAATCGTCTATTTATTAATATATTTACTAATTTTGTAAATTCAATTTCTTAAATTTTACTTTATCATTAGAGCTTGCGAGCTACCCAAGCTCATGAGCTTTAAGATCGAATTTGCTCAAGCTTAATTTATTTTGTAACCAAGTTGAGCCTAAGCTCAAAATAGAGCTCCCATTTATTTAGATGAGCCTGAATTTCAGTGTCATTAAAAAGTTTGGCTCAAGCTCAAACTCAATGAACTTTTAACAAGCTAAGCCCAAGCTTGACCCCGAGCCTTCAAAAGCCCAACTTGGCACAGCACATTTGTAGCCCTAGCTACAATGAGCCAAACATAAGCCTGAACTTCAAGCTCAACAAAATATTCTACTCCAACTCAAAATAGAGCTCCCATTTAATTAGATGAGCCTAAATTTCAAGCTCATTAAAAAGTCAAGCTCAAATTCAATAAACTTCTAACAAGCTAAGCCCGAGCCTTTGCCTTCAAAAGCTTCGCTTGGATTAGCTAATTTGTAGCTTTATCTAGAATGAGCCAAACATAAACCTGAATTTCAGGCTCAATAAAAAATTCGACTCAAGCTTGAACTTAATAATTTTTGAACAAATTGAGCCCCAACCTTCAAAAGCTCAATTCGGCTCAATTTGTTTGTAGCCTATCTAGAATGATTATTAATTTCTAATGTTGTAAGAGAAGTGTTTGAATTATAAGTGGCATTTTATAACTTATCCACAATCCAAACAGTCCCCAATGATTTTTATTAAATAGAAGCATCACTCATATTTGATACTAAATCAAGCCGACAATGATCAGCCGATACTCAAATATCATGATGAAAATATAACATAGAATTAATTTGAAAAAATGTCGAATTTGGTACCCGAACTTTACCAAAAAATACCATTAGAATTTTCCTTTTTTGTAAAGAAAGAAAAAAGAAAGAGAAGAAAATCCAACCAAGCATCTTGCTAAGCCAAATCTACCCTTTTTTTTTTTTTTTTGGTGAAAATTGCACAAACATAATAATTACAACGGTGAAACTCACAAATATATTAGTGAATTGCTCAAAAAACTAAAAAACATAAAGATTAAAATTTGAAGAAAATTTAAATTTCCTATTGGTAATGATTCAAATCTATCTAAGTGGGAAACTTCAATATGAGATAAGATTCATGTGAAATTCTTCACAAGGAACATAATACCATCTTTTTCCATTAAAAATCAGCTAAGAACAGAAGATTCGAGACTCTATCTCTAAAACCCTAGGCGAATTTAGCAACTTCTCTCTACAAGTATGTTCAAATGACATGAAATTGAAGTATAAGACTAGCATCACTAGGTTCCCTGTGTTTTATAGTTTTGTAAAAACTAAATTTTGTCCCAATTCCTTGAGAATCATATCCCTCCCCCTCTCTCTCCGTGTATGTGTGTGTGTTCGCCACTTGTCTACATATATGTCCACATCAGTAATGGAGCTTAATAGTTAAGTGGGTTAGCAATTATAGCCACGAAAAATTCAATTAGGTATTAAATTGAAATTTTCAAAATTCAAGTAACTAATTGCATTTTTCAACAAAGTACAGCTACTACCAAATCCAATATTTCCTTAATTATTTTCAATTAACAATTTGTACATAAGAAAAACTATATATGAATGAAAGAAGAAGATTTTGACTTAGTCGACAAGAAGATTTGAATGCAGTTAGTAATCAAGGTACCTGTAAAGCTAAGCCATAACCGCCATTGGGATCATGTTCAAAGTAAAGTAACTACAAAGAAAAACAGGAAATGCATCAAAAAATGGAACAAAGTTTAGCTCTTAATAGAAGGGAAGCCAATAAATGACTACTATTCACATGAGCCAGCTAAAAGTCCAGGTTCAAAACAAAAGAATGGAAGAAAATTAAAATCTTAGAATAAATTTTGTCATCTCACATACTTTAAATTTGCTTTGAGCAGTGGATGTTGCTCTTATGACAACACCAGCCTCAGCTTGCTGCTCATTTATTGTTACACCAAAAAAGTGTGCAGATTGCTTGTCTACCTACATGAGAATGTAGGATAGATTATAATAACTGATAATAACATGAAACAGCCTATAATCCAGAACAAAAATAAACAAGAAGCACCTTTCCGCTAAATGATGCGCCAATAGGAAGGGGGCGTACTGTCACAGTTCCATTCAAAGCTTCTTCCAGCACATTAGCAGAGATTGTGGTTTTGATGGGCACACCCAATTTGCTATACAAAAGGAAGATGAGATGACAAAATCCTTTATAAAACTTAAACCTCTCGATGTGTTAAAAAATGCACCTGAATAATGCTGCAAACATGGTGTTCACTGTTCCAAGATTAGACAAGTCTATCTCCATGTCCATGCCTTCAGCATCAAGAGCCTATGCCATTCAATTGAAGAAAAAAGTCAATCAATTGAAAAGAGCCATAAAAGCCCATGTTTTAAGTAAATTGATAGGAAACCCAAAATTACCATCAAGGAAAGATACATTTTTCAGATAATGCCTGTCAAATATAAGGAAGTTAAGTTCCTTTATTGATAAAAATGGACCTTTGGATATATCATACTATAATAAAGATTCCAAGTTTATCCCTGTTATTGAAGAGAAACAGTAAATTTTTGTATATCCATTTTGTACATACGGAGAGGTATATATACAAGGAGTTCTCTATTGGCGTACCAACCCTCACGTACTATTACATTAATTGCATTGGTTAGTAAATATAATATTATCTACAATTCTTTATCCTATAATACTCCCCTTCAAGTTGAAGCATAGATATTTATCATGCCCAACTTGGTGCACAAATAATTAACTCAACTCTCATTCAATATTTTTGTAAAAAAGTCTCCAAGTTGTTCTCTAGTCTTTACATAGCCTGTGGAGATTAAGTTTTGTTGTATCTTTTCATAAACAAAGTGGCAATCAATCTCAATATGTTTGGTTCTTTTGTGAAATACCGGATTGGATGCAATATGAAGAGCAGCTTGATTATCACATCACTGTTTTTTTTTTTGGGTAAATCATCAATTTATTTAACCAAAGGAAGGTATACAAACTGCAATATGCGGTATGGAGGGAACAAAAGCCCAAAATATACAAGATCAAAACTAGAACAAACCACTATTTGAAGAGAGCAACAAACAATCAGCTATTAAGTACAAAGACATAATTCAAAATAAGCCTTGCTAAATATTTGACCAAAGGAAGGTCTACAAATTGCAATATGCGGGATGGAGGGAACAAAAGCCCAAAATATACAAGATCAAAACTAGAACAAACCACTATTTGAAGAGAGCAACAAACAATCAACTATTAAGTACAAAGACATAATTCAAAATAAGCCTTGCTAAATGGGATACATTAGGAGAGTTAAGGCCTAAGCGTAAGGAATTCCTATCCCTCCAAATGCAGTAAACGAAAGCTGCCAAAGCCAACTTCCATTTATCCAATAAGGGACCTTTTGGAGAGAGAATAAGACTATCTATAGCTCTTTGCCACGAAATAAAAGAAGATGGGCATTGAAGTGAAATCCTAACTTTCTCCCAAACAGCTTTGGAAAAGAAGCAGTCAAAGAAGAGATGGCGATGAGTTTCATCCTCCAAGTTGCAAAACAAGCATGATTTTGAGAAAGTACTACCCCACAAAAAGAGCTTGCCTAGTGTGTATAGTTTGTTGTTGATGGCAAGCCAAAGAATGAAACAATGCCTAGGAATGGATTTCTTTCCCCACACAATCTTGGACCAAGGAGCAGTTGTGCTATTTTGAGAGAGGGCGCTATATGCACTCTTGATGGAGAAAAAACCGCTGGAGGATGGCCGCCATACCAATTTATCATCCATTAAAGTGTTTGCCCTGATGTTAGGAGGGATGTGGACACTATCCCAAAAGGATAGAGGGGGGAAAGCCCATGAATCAGCTTCTATTATGGAGCAAAGCCTAGATTGCATAGGTAAGCCTGAAGAAGATATTTCCCTAGCATTAAAGATCCTATCAAGAGGGCTTTGAAGGAGACAAAAATCTTCCCAAAGAGAGAAAGAGAGACCATTTCCAACTTGCCAACTAAAGAGATGGCGGATAGAATTTTGCATATTTAAGAGCTTGCGCCAGGTCCAAGAGCAAGAGGATGGTGGTTTAACCGACCAAAAGTTTCTACCCTTTAAGAAGACCGTATGGATCCAGTCAACCCATGAGCTTCTTGGTCCACCCCTACATAAATTCCATATATGCTTTAGCTGGCCAGCTTTGTTCCAAACCTCTAATTTGGGTATACCCAAGCCTGCTTCAACAATAAGCGCACAAACAACTTCCCATTTGACTTTTGCCTTTGATGCTATGTTGGGTCTGCCACTCCATAAGAAGTTCCTCATCATCACTTCAAGTTTCTTTACCACTTGCTTTGGAAGAAGAAAAATAGATGCCAGTAAACTTGCATGGAGAAAGTAATAGATTTAACCAATTGGAGCCTTCCTGCATAAGATAAGAATTTACTAGTCCAAGCATCTAAATGGGCAAAGATTTTGGAAATTAAAAGCTCACAATCTATCTTCCTTATCTTAGATGTGACCAAAGGAACACCAAGGCATCGAATAGGAAGGACTCCCTCTTTGAATCCAAGAGTGTTAAGCATTTCCAATTTAGTACAGAGGTTGACATTTGAAAAGAAAACCAAACTCTTAGCTTCATTTGCTCTAAGCCCTAAAAGCTTGTGAAAATCTTCAAGAACCCTAACAGCCTGAGCAGAGGAGATATCTCCTTTACAAAAAATCATAAGATCATCCACAAAACAAAGATGGGAGATCCTCTCCTCCTTGCATCTCCAATGAAAGAAAAATCAGGATTTTGAGCCATCCTCCTAAACATAGATGATAGGATCTCCATTGCTAGAACAAAGAGATAAGGTGAGATCGGGTCACCTTGGCGAAGGCCATGGTTACTAGGGATGAAGCCAACCATCTCACCATTAACGTTAATAGAAAATCTAGAAGTTGAAAAGCACTCCAGCAAATTGCAAAAGCGGGTTGGGAAACCCATACAAAGGAGAACTTTCTCCAAAAAAGCTCTAATTTATTGAGTCATATGCCCTCATAATATCCACTTTAAAGGCACATCTTGGAGGGCCCCAATTCAAATGATATCTGTTGACAAGTTCTTGGGCAATAAGGATATTATTGGTGATCCTCCGACCCGAAATGAAAGCTAATTGCTCTTTTCCAACAAGGGATGATAAAACTTCCTTTAATCTTGAAGCGAAGACTTTGGAAATAGCTTTGTAGATTACATTGCAATAGGAAATGGGTCTATATTCCGGAAGAGAAGAGGCATTGGAGACTTTAGGAATAAGAGAGATAATGGTACTATTTACCTCTTTGACAAGGAAACATGAGAGTGAAAATTTCTGGATAACGGCAATGATGTCCCCTCCAATGATGGGCCAAGAAGTCTTAAAAAATTTCACATAATACCCATCTAGCCCTAATGCCTTTCCATTAGCCAGCGAGAAAAACCCAGCTTTTATCTCTTCATTAGAAAAACTTGACTTTAGAAAATCAATTTATTGTCTATCCAACTTCCATGTAACAAGACTTTTCATAGTAGATAGAAGGGTTCAAGCTCTTGATTAGAGAACATTTAAGAAAAGTACTCCACCACCTCCTGATGGATAGCTTGATCCCCAAGGGTTATTGAACCATCTGCTCTTTCCAAAGAATTAATAGCATTGCGGTTGTGTCTTTGGATCATGGCTTTATGAAAAAAAGATGTATTCTTGTCACCAAGGTTAAGCCACTTAGTCCTGGACTTTTGCTTATAAAAACTTTCCTCAACATTTCTCAACAAGTAATACTTCTTGAATGCTTCTTTCTCATCCTATAAAAGAGAAAAATTTCCTTGACCAATGGTTGCTTGCAAGCTACAAAGAGAAGACTTAGCTTGAGCTACTTTAGATGAGATATTAGAAAACTCTCTAGAGTTAAGTTTCTTAAGCTCATGTTTTAGGAGCTTAAGCTTACGAACCACTTGAAAGAACATAGAGCCCTGAACCATGGTTTTCCAAACATCAGAAACCAAGCTGAGGAAGCCTTCCGATTCAGCCCAAAAGTCGAAAAACTTGAATGGATATATTTGGTGAGAATGACTAAAAATCCCATAGACCATACACAAAGCATGATCAGATAGCTGAGGAGGAAGGAACTTAGCTATAGAGGAAGGAAATCCGAGCATCCAAGCTTGGTTAACTAACACTCTGTCGAGTTTCCTTAAAATTGGATTCTCGGGTCTTTTGTTTGACCAAGAGAAGAAATTCCCCACAAAACAAAGGTCTTCTAATTCAGCATTGTCAAGGAAATCCTAAAAATCATATATAGCCTGATTGAATCTCTGGTTACCTCCTAAACTTTCTTCAATGGATCTCGTTACATTGAAATCACCCAAAACAATCCAAGCTTGGTCCATGATAGAAGAAGATATACATAGGAGTTGTTCCCAAAGATGCTTCCTCTCAATAGCCGAGTTAGAAGCATACATAAAAGTGACTAGGAAAGTCTCATTTACCCTTTTGTTGGTGCAGATGCAATGAGAACACTGCCCATGTTCCTTTAACACCACAATATCCCACATATTCACATTCCAACCCAGCCAACTTCGTTTCCTAGTAAGGCTATTTATTGCAAAATTCCAGTTTTGACTGATTGTTTGTTTAATCGATTCTTCATTTGAGTGGTTTACTCTAGTTTCAAGCAACGCCACCATAGAAATATCATTTTCTGAACAAACCTTCCTAACATCGATTGCTTTGATAGGATACTTATGCCACGAATATTCCAAGCCACAAAATTCATATCTAAACAACAAAAGAGAAATTAAGAGAAGGCACGTTTTCATCTCTTGGAGAAACGCTTTTTCTTTCTCTTACTAAAGGAGCTTTTAGCACTTGTAGCTGAGGAAGATCCTGATTCCCTAGGTCGAGAGCGGCTCAAAAGCCCATTCGGAGTTTCAATTGGGATAGAATCATTATGATCATGGTCCGCTTGGACCTCCATAGCAGGAGAGAAGCCTCCAGTGGTTTCCTTTAGAGGAGTTTCTGACACATGAGAAGGATCTGGTCAAAAAGTGGAGGTTAGCCACAGTTAAGATTATCACAAGAATCATCTTCCCTCACACCAGAGCCTTGAACCTCTCTTAACATTTTTAACTAGGGATATTACGTCCACACTAGCCTTAGGGCTACCCGCATGCTTGGGCGAGGAAAGGCCCCCAACTGGAGGAGGAAAGGCTTCAAATTCTGCAGATGGTTTTGAAGCCTGTTTACTTTTGGGAGATGATGGACCTTCTCCATCTACAATCTTCAATTTGGAAAGACAAGAATGACCAAAAACCTTACACTTAGAACATTTAGGTGGAAGCCACTAGTAGTCCACTGAAATAATGGTGGAGATAGCATCCACAGTTATGATTTCTACTTAATGAACAAGCTCTTCCTTCGCATCAATTTCCACAAGGACCCTTGCATTATTTGCCCTGTCCCTTGAAGCAATGACTGTGCAACTTGTAACGGGACACCCACTCCACCAGCAATATAGCTAATTCCTTCAACATCCAAGAATTCCTAGGGGATCTTTGAGAAAATCACCCAAACCAGTAAAACCGAAGGTTAAGGTTTATCTAAGGCCATACCACGACGCCATTGCTGGATAACCAAATATCGCTGAGCAAAATACCATGGTCTAGCCAAGATGGAGTTAAGGTGATCTGAGGAGGCAAAATGAAAGTAGAAGAAACCTTCTTTACTTCCCAAGACATTCAAAATACCATAGTTCTTCCATAATCTGAAGGCAATAGACTACACCAGAGAAAAAGGGATCTTCCGACCTAAGAAATAGCCAACCATGGTGTTTTTCTAGTATTTAGCTCCTTTGTCCGCCACACCCCTCGGAGGTTTCACTACGGCATTCGGCCCCCTAGCTTTTGGAGGGAAGAAAGAGAGAGCAAAATCATGGAGAGGAGGGCTCCGAGAGGAGCCTTGCATACAAGCCTCAGCAAAAGATTTAGGTTTTGCTGGAGGAGGCTTTACCGTCTGAGCCTTTTGTAAAACCTCTTCAAGACCCTCTAAAGTGGTATTCCCAAAGGAGGTGTCCATAGCCAAAGGTACAAGAGAGGGCTAACCAACAGGAGGGAAAGAAAACATCTTTCCCATTGTTGTTAGGCCCCACCTTAAGACCAAAAGCAGATTTTGGAACAGGACCAGAAGGGGGATCGCTCGACTGAAAGTTGCCGGCCAAAGGACTCCGGCAAGACGGGCCGTTTGTCATTGTAAGACGGAGCGACAACGACAAGCTAGAACGATGCTAACAGCAAAAAGACAGCAAGGAAAAGAAGGCAAAAAGAAAAGGAAGAGAGGGAACCAAAAGAAAACAAGAGAAAAAGGCAAGAAAAGGTAAGGATAATGACCAGCGAAGGTCAACAAAACATTTTTTTTTTTCATCCACACCAGCACGAAAGGGAAACAGAGAAGAGGGAAAAAGAAAACAAAAAAGGGAAGTAGAGAAGGCGATGAGCAGGAAGAGGGGAAAGACGAGAGGGAAAGAGGTCAGGAGGGCGTAAGTGAAAAAAGAGAGCGAAGGGTAGAGAGAGAGAGGGGGGCCAACAAGAGGAAGACATAGAAGAAGAAGGAGAAGAAAGGAGGGAACAGGGCTGACGGAGGACAGGAGGGAGAAGGGAAAAGAAAAAAACAGAAGGGTAAAGAGAAGACAGGATTTTCTCTCTCTACATCTTTTTGGTTTTTTAACAATATGTCTGCGTTATCACATCATAGTTTTGCTAGTACAGGAACTTTAAATCTAATCTCAATTAGAATTTGGTATATCCACATCACCTCACATGTAGATTGAGCCATAGCTCTATTTTGATATCACACTAGATCTCAATACAACATTTTGCTTCTTGATCTTCCATGAAATTAGATTTCCTCCCCAGAAAACACAATAGCTAGTAACAGATCTTCTATCTTCCTTGGAGCCAGCCCAATCTACATCGGAAAAGCATTCTATACAAGAATAACCATGATTTTTTATATAGTATACCTCGTCCAAGAGCACCTTTCAAATAGCATAAAATCTATTCTAAAGCAATCCAATGATGTTGGAGAAGACATGAACTGACTCACAACAGTAACAGAATATGCAATATCAGGATGAGTTACTGTGAGGTAACTCACCTTCCCAACCAACCTCCTGTATTTTCCAGGATCTTCAAATAATTCCATCTTTGGTGAGTTACAGATTAGATGTCATTGGAGTGTTACATGGTTTTGCCCCTAACTTTCCTATTTCTGATAATAAGTCAAGTACACACTTCTTTTAAGATAAGAAAATACCTTTCTTATTCCTCGTTACTTCAATAACTAGAAAATACTTCAATGACCCCAAATCATTTGTCTGAAAATGGTTGTGAAGAGATTCTTTCAAAGAGCATATTCTTTTTTCATCATTTCTAGTAATAATTATATCATCTACATAAACACCAAGAATAATCCCACATTAGTGATCAAACTTACTTTTGATTATCCCGAACTTTTCAATTGCTTTACTAAATTTCCCAAACCACGCACGAGGACTTTACTTCAACCCATATAAAGATTTATAAAGACGACACACTTTCCCTTTCTCCCCCTAAGCAACAAACCCTAGTGGTTGCTCCATATAGACCTCATCCCGAAAATCCCCACGTAAAAGGCATTTTTAATATCTAACTAGTGTAGAGACCAATCATAAGTAGCTGCCATAGAGATAAATAATCGGACAGATGTTAATTTAGCTACTAAAGAGAAAATGTCAAAATCGTCTATGCCATAGGTTTGAGCATAACCATTAGCCACAAGAAGAGCTTTAAGGCGGTCGACAACTCCATTTGGATTGACTTTAACTGCAAATACCCATTTGCAACCAATAGCTTTTTACTTGCAGACAAGCTTACCTAATCCCAAGTACCGTTTGCATCTAAGGCATTCATTTCATCTATCATTGCAATACGCCAGCCAGGATGAGATGCCTCATGAAGAGTACAAGGAGTGGATGCATAATCAAGAGGGGCAACAAAGGAACACAAAGAAGATGATAAACGGTCATAAGACACAAATGAAGAGATAGGGGTAAGTGCATTATCTTTTACTTTTGCGAAGAGCTATAGGAAGATCAAGGTTACTTGAGGTCGGATCTATTGAGGAAGAAGAGATTAGTGCAAGACATGAAGCTGGGGGGATCTCATCATCAGGAATACACATGTCGAATTGGAGGCCGTGATGGTGGCCGTAGTAGCGATGGTGGTGTAGTACCTAAACACTTATAGGAAATCTGATAAAGCAATATATTGTCCTCCTCTTCCTGTTTTAAGATTTCAATGGATGAAAAGAATGGAGTATTTTCTGCAAAAGTAACATCAATTGACACAAAATACTTATCAAGATGACGACAGAAACACTTGTATCCCTTTTGAACCCGAGAATTTCCCAAAAAGATACATTTAAAAGATTTAGGATCAAGTTTAGTGACTTGTAGATGAACATCACGAACGAAACAAATACTACCCGATATTCTAAGTTCAATAGGAAATAATAGCTTTGGAGGAAATAACACTTTATAAGGATTCTCACCATGAAGAACAGATGAAGGGAGACAATTAATTAAAAAACAAGCAGTGGAGACTGCATCAGCCCAAAACTGTTTAGGAACATGTATCTAAAATAAAAGTGCTCTTGATATCTCAAGAAGATGTCTGTTTTTTCTTTCAACCACTTCATTTTGAGAAGGTGTATCTACACTAGACAATTGATGAAAAATATCATTTTGGAGCATGAATGTCTGAAATAAGCGAGAGAAATATTCCTTGGCGTTATGACTTCCTAATGTATGTACTTAGACATTAAATCGTGTTTTTATTTCAGCACAAAAAGCAAAAAAATGAGAAAACACTTCTGAACGATTTATCATAAGATAAAGCCAAGTCATTTGAGAATAGTCACCTACAAAGATAACAAAATACTGAAAACCAATCTTAGATACAACTAGGCATGGTCCCCATACATCCGAATGAACTAATTCAAAGGACTGGCTAGCTCTTTTATTGACTCTAGGCAAACTAGACAAACAATGGTGTTTAGCAAAATGACAATATGCACAGTCTAAGGTAGAAACATGATAAAATTGAGGAAAAAGTTTCTTTAACAAAGATAAAGAGCGATGTCCAAGAGAGCAGTGAGCTTCAAAAAGGGTGAGGACACTTGAGCATGCAACATAACTTGGCACTTATGTATCTAATATATAAAGACCTCCTGATTCATGTCCTCTACCAATAATCTTCTTCGTCATAAGATCTTGAAACAGATAATGATCAGGATAAAATGAGATACAACAATTCATTGCACGAGTAAGTTGACTTACTAATAGTAAGTTAAATGAAAACTATGGTAAACTTAACATAAAAGATAAGGAAATCAAAGGAGTTGGATTAATTGTGCTAGATCCAAGGACATATGACTTAGAACCACAAGAGTGACATTTGTAGGAGATGTCAAAGTTTGGTAAGTGGAGAAGAAATTAAGGTTACCTGTCATGTGATTGGTGGCTCTAAAATCAATGACCCACTTGGAAGATGGGGAAAGGAGACACTAAGTTGGTTTACCTGATTCTGCAATAGCAAATGTCTGATGATATGAAGCCTTCAATGCCTCTTGATATTGAGAGAATTTGGCAAACTCTTCAGCTGAAACTGTGATTGTCTTCCCAGAACTTAGGACAGACTCAATAGAAGCAATATGTGCTAATGGTTTCTTCTGGGTACGATTTTACAACTTCTTGCAATTACGCTTCGTGTGTCCTTGTTCATGACAATAATAGCACACTACTCTCCCTGAATTCTGACCTCGAGCATTATCTCCCTATTTCCCACCAGTGAAGGAACGACTTGCATTTTGACCAACAAATGCACTACTAGAGTATGACGAAGTAACAGGTATATGCTTCTATATGCGAAGTACCCTAGTAAAAGTCTCTTGAAGAGATGATATCTTGGAACTAGAGAGAATTTGCATTTTGACACAATAAGTCTGCAATTGATATGATTCTTGTATCTACAAATAATTCATCAACTCCTTCACATATTCACAATGATCAACCAAAGTTATAATCTCACTATCAATAGAATTTCGAAGTTGCAAAAATATCATAGCATCATCACGTAACCATGCTTGTCTTGTATTATCTACTGGGGGATTATTTGTGAGGTGATCTTCTTTTTCAATACTTCGCAAGTATACCCGCACAGTTTTACTCCATGCAATAAAATTATTTCCATTCAGCTTCTTTTTGCGATCTTTGTAGATACTGGAATCATATCAATTACAGACTTATTGTCTACGTTATCCATTTAAAAAAAAAAAAAAGATATATATAGTACCCAACAGAACCACAATCATCTAAGACAAAAAAACACTTCTGACCCTCTCACAAATTCACAACCACCGAATATAAAAGATGAAAACAATAGCAACCGAAGGACAACAGCAACCCGAAGATAACACCAATGGCATCCAAATGCAATCCACGACAATCTTAGTAGCCATACCAGTGATACCACAACAATTCTCGAAAACTTCCACTAAACGACTTCTAACAAAGATCAATAGGATCAACCCAATATAAGAGGCAAAAACAACCTTATCAAGGATGTGTCAAAGCTTCCAGATGACGGAAAAATGCTCCACGTGCTGACGAAAGAGCTGGAAGGCCAAGAGCTTTGAGTGGTTCATGAGACTTACGCACATGTCCTTTGTTTGCCGGAATTCGTGGGTAGGCCGGTCTGCGGGTGGTACTCCTTCCTAGACCGGTGGTGACTAGAAAAAAAAATTCCCATACTCGTTCACTCTCAAAGTAGCACGTTGCTCACTAAGGCAACTTCAACATGAAAACACACTAGTAAAAATTAAATTCTTACTAGGAGCTCTGATACCATGTTATGGAAGAAAAACATTATATTTTGTACATACGAAGAGGTATATATACAAGGAGTTCTCTGTCGGTGTACTAACCCTCACCCACCACTACATCAATTACATTGCTTAGTAAATATAATATTATCTACAATCCTTTATCCTATAACAATCCCAAAGGCTTTTTTTTTTTTCCAAATGAGATTATTTCCATGCTAATTTAACAAACAAAAGAAAACTAGCACATAACTCACTGTTTTTTATTTAAATCATAGTGTCACTTCATTTTCAGATTCATAGCACACATCTTTTTCCTTGGCAAGTAGAATTTAGGAAATCTTATCATACATCTTCCTGACCACTAAGTGAAGCAACAGCCCTATAAATGAGTCATTCTTTTGGAAACATAATAAAATCGTCAAAGAGGATACACACACACAAGTTCATATATATATATATATATATAAAATGTAAGATTCATGTAATTTCCTTTAGTATGGAAGAAAGAACATAAGACACACGTATCCCACTTTAAAGAAACTCAATAGAACACTCCAAATACCTAAACATCAGTCAAATGCCAAAGAACAAAAGGGCATAGCAATCGATATCTTGGCATGGCCGTAAGAACGAAGTGTGCTATCCAAAAAGCAAACTGAAACATATGCAACAAACAAAAGAACTCAAGGCTGTGCAGTTGAATAAGAAAAAGCAACAATCCTCCTAGCAACATCAAAAGCTAAGAAAGAAGAAGGACCCCATCTCTTCTCATTCCTTTCCTTCCACATACAATGACTCACAAGAGCAATGGCTTTTTCCAAGCTTGAGTGTGGTGCTGCCCCATTGAATCAAAAAGAGCTCACAAAAAAATGCAGCATTACAGGGAGCTGTACCAGACAAGCTCAGAAGGACACTTCGGCAAAGGTGAGTATGTGACTCTTCCAAAAAGGATATATTGAATGCTTAATAATATGAAAAGGTTGACTCTCAGATAGTGCAAAGCAAACAGTAACACATTAACAACACAACAGCAAGGGCTCAAAGTTCCTGTTACCATGCCTTGATTTATGTCCACATCTCGAGAGCGCTAAAATCATGAAAAATTTGGAAAAAAAAGTAAAAATATATATATTAAAAAACCCTAAATGATCCAATAGTTATCCTATAAGGACCTATTTGGATTGTCAGATTTTTATCTGTACAGGTACCGTATCGGTATCGATTCAGTATCGACTCCGTTTGGTCAGTTTATAAATAAAACTATCGGTTTTCCATCGGTTTCATACCTATATCGGTTCGGTATCAGTTCAATTTGAAAACAAAACCAAACTGACTACGTAAACAGGCCCTTATTTACTATAATAACTGGTAGCATGGTTAAAAATGTTATACAAAGAATTCAGAAGAGGTGGATAATGTGAAAGGCTGCATTAGGTATTTTATACAACTATAGGGTGCCCATAAAGCTTCAGGAAACAAAGTTACACCACAGTCAATATTGCACTTTAGGAAAGTCTTTGTTGGTCTGACTCAAGTCACAAGAAATGCTCACCTCTTACTATAAAACCACCCTAACCCCCTAAGAAACCACTTTTCTAAGAATACATTCTAAACACTTAACTCGCTCTTTCCCTCATCCTATTTCTCTTCTTCTCGCCATCTCTCCTCCTCTCTTCTCTAGAGTTATCTCTATTTTTTTTTTATGATCTCCTTTTCCTCTGATAGCATGCAAGGCCTCTCACTAGCATTCTACGAGTAATGGTAATACCCTTCCCATGCATTTACGTTATCTCACAGATCAAGCTCAAAAAAGAGAGGATGTGAACACAAGGTAGTCATTGATTATAATTTTCCTAGGCGAATAGTTAATCCTCCTTTCTCAAACCCTCTCTCTAAAACAGCAAAATATAAAATATAAAATATTCTATATTTTAAACACTGGAAAAGTCATTCTCACCTAATTTCTCCTGCTGCTCATTAAAAGAATATTGGATGCCCCTCCCTTGGCATTGACACCCTTGAAGAACTAAATGTCCTGGAAAAAATAGAGAAGCAAAACCACCATCAGAAAACCACCCACAACCTTGACCGTGCTTGCTCAAACCACTTACCAAGCCAAACGCATCAAAATCCGTCGCTGCTGCCCATGGCCTCACTCCTAAACCACACCTGATTTCAAACTCTGTTTTATTCCACTCATTCTAGGGATTTACGTAGCAATTTAGCATAAGTAAAGCCTCCCCCTTATAGCTGCTGAATAGGCAATATATTAAGAATCCACTCTTGTTGGATTTTTCTTAAACAAGAAATTGCCTTGTTCTCCTTTGCAATCTATTGCATTTCAAGTTTTAAAGGATTATTGATTGTTGAATGGCCTTAGTAACAATGAGGGTTTCATTAACTTTAGATTCACTCAAAATAAAAGGCCCATCTCCTCTCCTTGAAAAGCCTCAGTATTTTGCTCAAGGGCTCCTTCCTTCGGAATTAGCATACTAGGATGCCACTCTTCAGGCATCAATCAATGAACATCCCTGTTTGGACATTTATCCCCCCATACTGTGTAAGTTTTTAATTCTGAAATAATCATTTATATTGCAAGTGAAGGGCAGCCAATTTATGTGGACACTTGCTTTTTGGTTGAAATAGTTGCCAAAGAAGACCTTATGCAGCAAGTCTAGGTAGAAAGAGAGGATAGTTATGCTGAAAAGGTCTCTGTGGAGTACAAATAGCTAGCTACCCTTTTTGCAAGGTTTTTGGTCATTCATGTCCTCCAAACTCCAAAGCGACATACCACTACAAATAAGCGTAACAAGTCTCATGACAAGTGGACACATGGTAAAAAGAAAGGAAAGAACCTGCTATTTGTGCCTATGGTGGACACGAGTAAAACCACAGCTCCTTCTCCAAGACTGACCTGCCACCAACAGTTCAGCAAGGAGGTCCAATCACCTCTTAAATCTAGCCATTAAGCTGAAAATTTCCTGGAGTACTCAAACCCCCTCTCCAAAACCCAAAGCTTTGTCAATATTCGCATAACTCCACAGATGTTGTGGATGCACAAATAGAAATTCTGTGACAAGATAGCAACCAGTCCCTTCCTCCCTTACACCTACACAAAAGGCAACCCATGAACAAGTTCATGAAGCCAGATGCTTGCAAACTCTAAGATTGCAGGGTAGTAGGGGTAGTGGAAAAGAGGAAGGGAGAGAGGGGAGGGGAGGGGGGGGGGGGGGGGGGGGTGGGTGGTGGGGGTGGGGGGGGGGTGGGGGTTGGGGGGTGGGGGTGGTGGTGTTGAAAAAGAAGCTTCTCTAACAAAGACAAACTTACACCTAGTACCTTTTCCTTCTTGTGTTATTATGAATTTTGCCTCATGGAATTTCAAAGGTTCTAATGACCCACTAAAAATGATGAAATAAAGAGAATTTGTGCTGAAAACCATATCACTTTTTGAGGGTTACTTAAGACTAGTAAACAACCCTAATGAAGATGCTGCCGACAGAAACTAACCCTTCTTGGGATTATATGATATAAATTTTACAACTAGGAGCAGGACGTGGATGACTAAGACCCTCCAATGAAGATAATTGAGAGATGCTTTCACAATTTTTGAATCCCTTTGCCATTTTGTGTGCAGATTGACAGTTTTATGCTACTTCTATCTATTAAGTCATGCTGATTCGTCAAAAGACGTCTTTTGAGCACTTTTCTTTTCTAACTCCCTTAATCCCAATCCTTGTCTTGTAGTTGGCTATTCGCTTTAAATTTTACTTACTAGATCAAGTCATTGCCACTAATCATAAATCTTTGCTCCTATTGAAGGATCACTTTATCTTGCAATCATACCAACAATAAGTACAACCTCAAGGCCATAATGTGAGAAAGATCTCTCTTTCATCTATTGATAAAGTAGTCCACTTCTCATACCACTTCACCATTCACATATACCCCTTTGTTTTATAAAATGAAAAACAAAAATAAAAGCATCAACATTTTATATGAATCAGAAAATGAAGCAGAAGTGTATAGCCAATCCATCGACCAAAGAATATAAAAATCCTCTTCAAGTTTGTTTTGTAACTGCATTCACTGTGTAAATGTTTTTTCTTACATGATGTTACTCCGTATGTACGATATATGTCAGTATCTACTGTAATTGTTGGAGGTTACACTGTGCATATAGCTGTTTTCTAGGCAGAGTGAATGGGCAGTTAAATTCAATCATTAGAAACTCAGGGAGTTAGTTATTTGTGTCATACTAGGAGGAAAGATAGAAAACTGCAGTATTCTACAACCATTGATGCATGTGCATATATTGATCAGAAAAAAGAAGAGGAAACGGAAGTGCTATTTCTAATAATAATTTTAGAATTCTAAACTTCAAGGTCATATAAGGGTTCTCTCCAAATCAAGCCCTAACTAAGAGATCATTGGATTCTCTTAATGAGACAAAAATTGTTATTTCGATTCGACTTTCTAACAAATGATACCAAAGCCAGGATTTATGGAGGAACTGAAGCATCTAAAATAACAATTATGAAGCTTTTTTTCCCCTTATATGCGAAAGGATAGAGTGAAAATTGAAGCAAGGCTGCCGAAGATGTTACAACTGTGGAGCTTGACAAGCAACTTGTCAGACCAACACTCATAGAGAAGGGGCCTAAAGATGCCAGCAACACATCAACATGTAACACTGGATCAAGTGAGGGACCAGATAAAGCAAGAGAATGAAAGAGCCGTTTTCAAGGCTAAACACACGAGCTTTCTCTACAATGAGGACTTGTCCAAGAAATGCAGAAGACCTACTTGAAAATCAAAATTTAGGGAGGCTACCATTAATGTGCATTATAGAGAGGTACAAACAGCACCTGATGATCAGCCAGATGGAAGCAAACTTGTCCCCTAATCTCTAAAATTTGATTTTCTGCACTATGACCAAATTGATCTTTGGGTTGGGTTACTAGCTGTCAACAGTTCTTTCAACATCAAAGAACACCTGAGAAAGAAAAAATCAGTGTCTTTCCACTAGGAAGGCAATGCATAGCTGTGTTTTTTAAGGCTAGAACATGGTCAACATCAATTGGAGCGGAAAAAATTTACTTAGTATAATTGGTGATTTGGGCCTCCTATTTGAAGCAATAAGTTTGGTACAGTAATTTACACAAATGGGTTCAATAAAGGACCATCGATGCTAATTTGAATAGCTGACACAACAGAGATTAGGAACCAGAAATGCCTAACCACCACATCAAGGCAAATGGTTCCCATTCCCAAAGGCAAACCTAAATTCAAGAATATATGCTCAATCAACAGAAGTATAGTCATTTGGAAGGCTACTCACCAGCCAAAGCTTCAAGAGAGGACGTCAACATGCTATGCAAAATTATCCAACCATCACACAAGAGCTCATGCACGTTCTTGAAGAAGGAGTAATGTTATAGCTGATTTATAATCAACTAAAAAATAGAAATCATCCCCTTCAAGCTGTGTAGTGTAGCTGTGTTTGCTGCACTCTGTTTTTCCTAAGGTCATGTCATGAATCAGTAATAATACATCGTGCATGTCAGTATTGCTTGTAATTCTTGGAGGATATGTTGCGCAGATAGTAGATTTCTTGGGCAGTGTGAATGGGCAGAAACCAGCAGTTATTAGAAACTTAGGGAATTTTTCATTTGTCCCACTCTAGGAGGAAAAATAGGAAATTGCATTTATCTACAATTGCTAATGTACGTGCCTTATATTGATCAGAAAAAAGAAGAGGAAATGTAATTGCTATTTTTCAAAAATATTTTGGAGCTTTAGAGTTCAAGAAGATCATAATTTCCCCCTAAACTTGAACCCTATCCAACAAATCGTTGGGTTCTTGCTTTACAAGCCAAGAATGGCTATTTCAATTTGATCCAGTAACTAAAAGCCTTTTCTAGGTATTGCAAAAATTAACCACACAATTGAAAACTTTCATTTCTTGAAAATGACAATCTAAAATATGCACTTATTTCAAACTTTCACATCCATGGCTAACTTCACAAATTGGAAAATTCAAATGACTGCATGACTACCTCTACGTGTAGATACATCAGTTTCAGAATATTACCTCAAATCCAGCACTGTCATACTGCCTTCTTTTCTCTGGGTCAGATAATATACTGTATGAATATGCAACCTCTTTGAAAAGCTCAGATGCTTCTGGATTGCTGGCATTCTTGTCCGGATGGTACCTTCCATGAAGAACAAAAGCAAACGCACAGAAAATTGAAATCAAAGGCTGCCAACGCCACAAATCAATTTCATTACAATATTAATTTTAGCAATTCAAATGAATGCATTCCAAAACTGCAAGGATGCCACCTGAGTAACACTGCAGATTTTGGTTAAATAAGCATAGCATTAGGAAGTTGAAATAAGAGATATTGTAGAATACAGTCATTTGAATACGAAACAGTAGGTGTATTGCTTCAGATGATATTTTTAACTTTTGGTCCTTCTATTGTACACAGCCTAATGAAACCCAATAGACAAAGGCAAGCAAATTAAATCAAATAACGTTACTTAGGTTGTGTCCACAAGACTAGATTACTTAAGAATGAGTACAAATTGTCCCCATTTGACGGTAAAGGTAAGAAATCAAAGGTATCTGCAACTCTCTGTGCTATCCACTTGAAGACCACTTAGAAGAAAGCATTAGTAATCCCGAGAGCATGATAACAATATGTATGAACTTCAGGATGAAAACAATGATAACCCACAGCAACCTACAGCTTGAATGATAATAGTTGTTGACAAGCAACTTTGTTTTCGCATCTTAGTTTTCCCTTCTGGATGGGGATAACTTGGAAGTGGGGTTTGAATCTTAGATCTATAACTGATTGCCCATGCATCATCAGACCACATTACATGACAAGCTGGTCAAAGGTTAATTTTGCATAATATTCTTGAAAATGTAGAATACCCATATATACTGTAAGGAAACCCAAAAATTTACTTCACATTGTCAAGTGTAAACTTTTTTATTTCTTTTTTTTTCTTTTTAATCAGACTTCTATTCCTCCCA
Source organism: Combretum micranthum (assembly GCA_024138025.1). Lineage (NCBI taxonomy): Eukaryota > Viridiplantae > Streptophyta > Magnoliopsida > Myrtales > Combretaceae > Combretum > Combretum micranthum. The sequence continues at coordinate 67,500 of JAMXBD010002312.1, read as the reverse complement.
ATGGACTTTGACACTCAAACTTGATTTGCAATGCTTTATAGTGACATTTAAATACTTAGATAGAAGTATAGATGTTAAATTGTTAATTGTTATATGAATTTGAATACCACATGTTCAATATTTGACACATGTAAAAAATAAAGGATTAAATTTTCCATTAGTAGTATTTTTTCCATTAGATTATTTGTTTCTATCTGTTTCTCGCGCAAAGTTTACTTGTAAACATAGCATGATTGTTATCTCTGTATCAAAAATTCTTAGAATATTATGAGTCAATTTTAAAAACTAACTTCTATTCAAAATAAAAAAAGAATTATCTCTAATTCATCACCCGTCAAATAACCCAATGAAGAAAACTGACTTTAAAGGTGTGGCTTGGTATTTCAATTTCTTTCTTACATACCATATGACTTAAAGGCAGAATAAGAATTATCCAACTTCATAAAGGATGCCGCTCACATTGTTTGTACATTTTGCTAAAACCATAACAAGGCAGTGCCAAGCAAAGAAATAACAGGACAACCAAAGTAAACCATTTTGCATATCTAAAAAATTTATGAACAAAATACCCCAACAGTTAAACTAACAAGAATTAATGTCGCCATTGTGGGTTAATGGATCAGTTAGTTTACATACCTTGCCAACAAAATATGGCAGCAGATCCTCCAACAAATTCGAATCCAATCAAGTGCCAGAGGTTGCACACTTTGGCTAGTCTAGTTTGCATTTTGCAATTTGAGCTTTTTTTTATTTATTTATTTTGTGGGGTGGGTAGGAATCATAACATAAGTGAAACCCATTGGGTATCATATTAGATACGAAATTACACAAATCCAAACCTTCAGACATTCTAAAAGAATGAAACTGCAATTCGACTGAGCTTGATGTCAAATAAATTCCAAAGATACGAATACGCTCATTAGCAGCAATTGCACTACGCAACTGCATATAGCCCTAGGCCACTGAAAAAATGTAAAAAAAAAAAAAAAAAAAAAGCCAACTTACTTGAGAGCAAGCTTCCGGTAAGCAGTTTTGATTTCATGATCGTTTGACTCCCTGGAAACCCCAAGAACCTCGTACGGGTCTCGGCGAATAACGGGTTCAGATGGCCCTTCCGATTTAGGACCCATTCAATTTCCCCTTACCTACTCCCTTCCTTTTCTTTAATATCTTTTTCACAAATACCGATCTTCAACAAAATAAAAACAACGCAAACAATTGTATAGGATGTGGAAGAGAGAATATGAGGGCTCCCGATCGAACGCAATTTCTCGGAAATTGAAATGCTTTCAAATCTCCAGGAAGATTAGGTTTTGCCTTTACTATTCTGATTCGTATTTCAAGAAACAAATGGAGCAGCATTAAGATTAAAGCATTGGATCTGTGTTTGTGTGTTGGGTGTGTGTGTTACTTTGACGATGGAGCATGGGAAGTACGAAATAAAGCTGGCTAGGGATTTGAAATTGTCGTTGCACGGACATTAATATTACTGAACAGATAGAGAGAGAGAGAGCGACAGAAGGAGAAGGGGAGAGAGAAGCTGACGTGAGAATTGATGGAATTTGAGTTAATCTCGTAAAATTTCATAGAATTTAAGACAAATTAATCACTCATTACTTATTAAAAATTGTGTAGAATATGATCTTATCAACTCTCCTATACTTAAACTTTGTTATCCTCAAGCAAAACAATTAAAAATAAAACTTTGAAATCTGTTATAAATAGAACAATTTTTCTTTTTTTCTTAATTCAAACATTAATTCTTTTCTTTTAACTTGCTTTTCTTGTACCTACTCTAATCACACTAGTTTCTTATAAGTAGAGTATTTTAATTAAAATTTAGGAGCTAATTCAAATAAAATAAGTTTTAATCTCAGTTTTTAACAAAAGAATCTTCTATTCAAAAGTAAACACACAATCCACTAACAAAAAATAATCATTTAGACTTCACTAGACTTTTAGCATACGTATACTCTTAGCAACACAAAATAAAAGCATGTGGTATCTACTTTTCCCTTAGATTTTGTCCTTCGTTATTATAATTCTTCTTTCATTTGAAGCTTTATATTCATTTTCTTTTTCTTTTGATACAAGCACTTATTCTATTTTTGTGAGGTTTTTGCCTCTATCTTTTTGTATTTTCCTTTTCAAAGTTCAATAATTGAACTTCTGCCTTTCCTCCCTTCTCGTTATAGTGAGTTCATTGAGTCGGCACATCCCGAGCTCATCACCCAAGTGATTAAGTTTTAAAGGACCCCTAAGAACTCTTATTCTTTAACATTCAAGTTCGTATACTCATGACTCGAATATTTGAGTCAGTGAAGTAGAGGTTATGCTTGTTTCTTTCTTTTCTTTTTGAATGCAATAACAAATTTAAGACTTATTTTTATAAAGGATCACTAAGCGAAAATTTTCTTCTACCTCTTTCACTAAGTGTTATAAAGTTATCAAAATAACTCAAAGAGTATATACAAACTAAAATTTCCTAGAAGTAAACCTGTTTATTTTTCACAAAAAGACTCGACCGACTCTTAAATTTCCAATTCTAAAGCTAAAAACAAAGTAAACTTATTCCTTAAGGATTTCACAATTTAATTTCAACTAAGTAAACCAATCATAACAGCAGGTGAGTAAGGCACTTTAGCAAGTTATTTTCATTTTCCTTTGTCTCTTCATATGCTAGTAATCAATGCTTTGTACTATCTCCAAATTTCAAGAAATTTTTTAAAAAAGTTTTGGCACAATTTAGCCATAAATTGCTTTAAGACCAAAAATTCAAGGTGGTTATGAGTATTCAATTCAGATCAATCCTATAGATGTCATATATTTTCAAATAAACAGCAGCAATTTAGACATCCAAATCATATTCCCAACTTCATTCATTCATTCTACTTCTCCATTAGTTATCTTTTCCCCCACACTTCAATCAAATAGTGTCATCACTGTTTCTCAACAAAATTCATTCAGAGAAAAAATAAAATGTGCAATAAACAAAATTGGTACTTTCCTGATTTGCTTGTTTCAAAGCCAGCAAAATGAAGTACAACTTTTGAGAGAGTTTTGGCTTGAATCAGCTAACCTGTGATCACTACAAAAAGAAATAAAAGCAAAAGGAAAAACATAAAGATATCTACTAAAATAAGTACAGATCAATAGATATAAAAAGTCTACCCATAGGAACTTAGGTGCTCATAATAAGTACAGACCAGATGAAAAATAAAAAGCTAATGATCATCAATGAGAGCTAGCAGGGTCTTACTCTCTGGCCCTGACTGAATCTGCTATTGTGCTCTGAGCTAGTCCTGGTAGTGTCTTCTAGGCTAAGTCTGGTAGTGCGCTTTGAGTTAGGTCTGGACTCGGTAGAAGTCTCACAGACCCCAGCTACTTGATTGATTGCATAATAGCAGCTTCACTGCTTTGAAGATCATGCTCCTAAATTTCTTATTCTTCTTAATCTCCTTTTCTGTGCTTCCCAGTTTGGGCTCCTCCTTCAGTCCTTGAATATTCGGTCTAAGCTGGTCCATCATACCATAAGAAGTGCTTGGAGGAGGAGAAAATGATAATGTCATAGAAGCTGCTGTAGAATGAATTGGAGGCTCAATATCCTGATCATGAATCTCATCTGCTACCTGCTGAACTCCCTTATGGACTTTGAAAAGTCCCCAGCCTCTAAATGGTGCAGATGAAATCCTCTTGCTATCAATCCTCTCATCACCAACTGATTCTTCAAAAATACCCATTCCTTTCAATAGTTTGGTGATGTAGCCTTCACAAAATAAGAACTTGGTCCTAGTGTCATCAGCTTGCTTGAATATGAAATTTGCTACTTCCACTCCCAAGTCAATTCTATAACCTGAAATCAAGCTATACAAATAAAACATATAAAAACTAATCACCTTGCTATGGCTAGTTTTTTTGCAACTAATAGTGTGTGCAAGAACATGGTGTAGCAATTTATGTTCCACACTCCAAAAGGTGGAGGCAAGTGAATTGGATGGAATGAATGGATCTAGCAGATGACATATCATTTGAGCCCAATAAGTCTCTTAATCCATCTCATTTTCTCCTTTTGGCCATGAATTGGGTAATTCATAATTTTCTTGAACATCATCATACAGGCCAAGTACTATACCCATCCTTTTCAGTACATCTCCCTGACCCCCCCATACACTTGAAAGGTAAAGGTGGAGTCCTCTTTATCTGGGTCTATCTTTAAAGTTGAGAGAAACTCAAGCGTTAGATTTTTATAAGCCGGTTCTCTCAACTCAAAAAGTCTACTCTATGCTCTATCTTGGATCAAGTTCTAGATAGTTTCATGAATTCCATATTCCTCCAATAGACTCTAATCCAAATATTGATTATTTAAGAAGTCTATCTTCATCAATCTTTTCTTCCTATCCTTCACATACTGTTGACTGGAAAGTATATTTCTAGTCTGTGAGCTAGATGAAGAAGTTTCAATCATTCCTACAAAAATATCAATCTTAATTATAATTGTAAAAGGAATTCACCACTTACACCATATCAATATCAGAATTATGTTTGTGCTAAAGCCTAAATCTAATGAATCATATCATAACATTTAAGAATAAAACTTACCACAATTCTAATTCTAATAATCCTTGAAAAATTGGGTTGAATGCACTCATAATATACGCATAATACAAGTCACAGCGTGAGTTTAAACAAATATGGAATCCTAAGCATATCAAACAATGAAACACATGGCATGGAATTGGTATTGATAGATCTACACTTGCAAAGTAGAATCAAAGCTGGCAGCCTAGGCTAGCCAACTTAGAATTGAACGTTAGGAGTTCAACAATTCAAACTTCACAAGCAATGCGAGGTTCAGTCTTATATCACAAAGATCAATTAGCAAGCCAAAAAGTAGCTTATTTAAACAATAGATCATTCCTTTCAACTCAACAAATTTTTGCATGGATGATTGCTAAAGATTCTAACTTGCAAAATTCACAGTTTGGGGAACCATTATTTGTAATCAAAACATATAATCACAATCAATATCATCAAATCCCCAATTTTTTGAATTTGTATTTACAAATTCCATTTGAAACCTTAACTTCATGGATTATCGAATCAAGATAAAATCAAATACATTGACAGCTTAATTCAACATACAAATCAAATCCAACTCCAACAATCATTCAAACAACTAACCCAATTGAACCTAATCCAATTTTGAATCCAAACCCTATTTTCCAGAATTTGCAGGAAAAACAATCCATCTCTACAATTTTCAGCAATTAACGAAGAATTAAGAACAATAGCATTCAATCAAACGAGCAAAAGGAAAGAGATTAGAGTAGAAATTAACTTACTTGATGAGAGACAAAAGTATCCTAATGTGTGGGAGTATTGAGAGAGACAGCAAGGAAGTGTTGAGAGAGTGAGAGTGAATTAAAGAGAAGAATGAAAGAGAGAGAGAGAGGAAACCTATTAAAAAAATGAATTGTAGGACATACGCTGACAAATCTGTTGAGTACGCCAGTAGCGTAAGTGCCGGCGTATCAAAATTTTAATTCTTGCAGAGAGCAAATGGTCGGCGGCTTTCCCATAATCACTGCCGGTGTACAGGTCTACATCGGCTTCAATACCGATGGCATTGAGAACCTAGATGCCAACGTTTATCTTCATTTAAAAGTTCTGATGTTGACTTTTACACCGCCCAAACACTGGCGGTGTAAATGTGTATCAAGCCGGCTTTCTCATGATTTTAGCCTCGATATCAAACACTGGCTTTAAGCCGACGGCCTTGAATATCCAAGTGCCAGTGTTCAACGTTTTCTCTTTTATTTTTATTTATTTTTTTTGCATAATTCCCTCTAAATAATTATAATATAGCTCTAATAGCGAAATTTAGTATTCTAAGAATTAGAACTTACCTTGCAATTCCTTAGAGCTTTTCCAATTCAACCCAATTGTTCCTCATTCTCTCTTTGAAGTTGAGTCTCCCTTGTCAATTAAAAGCTCAACTCTCCCCTTGCTTGATCGGTACATACTAAACACTAAGTTAGAAAAAAAAAAACTATTATTAAGTTAGACATTGGTTGCCTCCCAAGAAGCGCTTAGTTTCGAGTCGCCTAACCGACTTTTCCAATTCTTTTCATGGTTCTTTAAGATTCATGACAATGATAGCACTGTCATGGTTTTTCCCCTCATAGTCTGTTTGAGAAAATACCCATTCACCTTGAAAGTCCGATCCTTATCAGTTTTCAATTCCATTTCACCGTAGGGAAAAACATTAGCAATCTCAAATGGTCCTGACCATCTTGACCTTAACTTTCCTTGAAACAACTTCAAGCGAAAGTTATAAATTAAAACTTTTTGTCCAAGCAAAAACACTCGCTTGATAATGTTCCTATCATGCCATTTCTTTGCTCGATCCTTATAGATACGAGCGTTCTCATAAGCTTCATCCCTCCAATCAGCCAAATAATTCAATTGAAGTAATCTTTTCTCCCCTGTAATTTTTTCATCAAAATGAAGGAATTTTATGGCCTAATATGCCTTATGCTCAAGCTCTACAGAAGATGACATGATTTACCAAAAACAATCATATATGGGGACATTCTAATAAGGGTTTTAAAAGCGATTCTATAAGCCCACAATGCATCATCTAATTTTGAAGACCAATCTTTTATAGATGCATTGACAGTTTTCTCCAAAATTCTTTTAATCTCCCTATTGGATACCTCAACTTGTCTAATGGTTTGTAAATAATAGGGGATAGCAATTTTGTATGTAACACCATATTTTGGCAAAAGTTTTTCAAATGCTTATTACAAAAGTGTGACCCCTCATCACCAATGATAGCTCTATGTATCCCAAATCTAGTAAAAATGTTCTTTTTCAAAAATTTTAAAACTACTTGGGCATCATTTGTTTGTAAAGCAACGGCTTCAACCCATTTTGAAACATAATCTACTGCCACAAGTATATATTTATGTGAAAAAAGATGAGGGAAAAGGACCCATGAAGTCAATTCCCCATACATCAAAAAGTACAACTACCAGGATATTGTTTTGTGGCAATTCATATCTTTTTAAAATATTTATAGTCAATGCACATGACACTATGTATTTGTTGCAATCTCTAAACAAGTTAGGCTAATAAAAACCAAATGACAAAATTCTAGCTGTAGTCTTTTGAAGACCAAAATGACCTCCTGCTTTTCTCAAATGACAATGTTCAATTTATGTTAAGCTGTTTAGATTCAGGCACACATCGCCTAATTACCTGGTCAGCACACTTTTTAAATAAATATGGTTCATCCCAAGAGTAAATTTTCACATTATGCAAAATTTTTTTATTTTATGGATAAGACAAACCATATGGAATGATCTTGCTAATCAAATAATTGACAAAATCAACATACCAAGGTAATCCTTGGATCTCTACTGCATGCAATTGTTCATCAAAAAACTTTTCACTAATAGGAATATCTAAACCATCAGATTCTAATATAGACAAATGATCGGCAATCACATTCTCAATTCCCTTCTTATCTTTAATCTCAAGATCAAACTCTTGCAGTAGCAATATCCATCTAATCAACCTAGGTTTTGCATCAGCTTTAGCAAACAAGTATTTTCAGAGCAGCATGATCAATATATACTATGACTTTAGAACCTATCAAGTAAGGCCTAAACTTACTACATGCAAATATAACAGCAAGAAGCTCTTTCTTAGTTGTGGCATAGTTTCTTTTAGCCTCATTCAAAGTCCTACTTGCATAGTATATGACATGAAACAACTTACCTCTTCTCTGACCCAATACTGCTCCCACAACAAAGTCGCTGGCATCACACATGAGTTCAAAAGGAAGCTCCCAGTCAGGTGCAATGATTACTGGTGTAGACGTGAGCTTTTCCTTCAATAAGTTAAATGCCTGCAAATTTTTCATCAAAATTGAACACAGAATCTTTCTCAAGAAGATTACACAAGGGTCCAAAATTTTAGAGAAGTCTTTTATAAATCTTCTATAGAAGCTAGCATGTCCTAAAAAACTTATGACTCCTTTAACATTTGTGGGTGGTGGCAACTTCTCTGTTATCTCAACTTTGGTCTTATCAACTTCAATTCTCTCTCTGAAACTTTGTGACCTAGCACAATCCCCTCTCTTATCATGAAATGGCATTTTTCCCAATTTAAAATCAGATTTGTTTCTTTGCATCTTTTAATAACATAAGCTAAGTTTACTAAGCATGCATCAAAAGGTTTTCCAAAAATAGAAAAATCATCCATGAACATTTCAATAAAATTTTCTGGCATATCAGAAAAAATAGCCATCATACACCTCTGAAAAGTAGTAGGTGCATTGCAAAGACCAAAGGGCATTCTCCCATGGAAATTTGATTATAACCAGAGTAACCATCTAGAAAACAATAGTATTCATGCCCTGTAAGTTTCTCTAACATTTGATCAATGAAAGGAAAGGGGAAATGATCTTTCCTAGTGGTATCGTTTAACTTCTTATAGTCGATGCAAACTCTCCACCCGGTCACAGTACGAGTAGGAATCAATTCATTTTCATCATTCCACTCTACAGTTATACTACCTTTCTTTGGAGCTACTTGAACTGAATTAACCCACTTGCTATCAAAGATAGGATAGATAATACCTGCATCAAGTAGTTTCAGAACCTCCTTCTTCACTACCTCTTTAAGTGTCTGGTTGAGTCTCCTCTGTGGTTGAACTGTAGGTTTGCACTCAACTTCTAACAAAATCTTGTGAGTGCAAATCATAGGGCTAATTCCCTTGATATCTAGAATAATCCATCCAATTGCTTCTTTATGCTCCTCAGAACTCCAAGCAACTGCTGCTCTTTTTCATTTGTTAAATAAGATGAAATGATTATAGGCAAAGTATCTCCAGTTCCAAGAAAAGCATATTTCAAATGTGTAGGAAGGGTTTAAGCTCAAGAGTTGGTGGTTGTGTCAATGATGGTATTGGTTTGCTCTCACTAGTGCCAACTCCTCAAATTATCTTGTTTTAATTTGAGGCACCTACTCAACTTTTTCCTCTTGCTCATCATCACTTCAGTTATCCAATCTCTCATAACAAATTCCATGGTGTTTGCACCTGCCTTTTCTTCAATAGACTCAAAGGTAAGCTCGTAACAATATCAATGGTAACAAGAACCACAATCAAATTTTTTCATTGCATCATAAACATTAAAGATTACCTGATCATTCACCTTAAGTTGAGCTTACCTTATTCCACATCAATAAGTGCTTTATTGGTTGCAAGGAACGGTCTACCAAGAATCATTAGTACTTCTCGATCCTCATCCATTTCCAAGACTATAAAGTTTACTAGAAATATAAACTTGTCAAATTTTACTAGGACGTTTTCAACAATACCATGTGGGTATTTAATACTTCTATCTACAAGCTGCAAGGTAACGTGAGTCTCTTTACATTCTTCAAGTCCTAATTTCTTGATAATAGACAGGGGCATAAGATTAATACTTGCTCCAGAATTTATAAAAATTTTATCAAAGTAAAAGTCTCTTATAGGGCAAGGGATAGTAAAACTCCCCTGATCTCTTTATTTTGTTGGCAGGCTGGGTATATTCTTTTGCAGAATCATGGAACATTCTCCTATGAGTACCACTGGTTCGCTTCCATCAATCTTCATCTTCTTAGTAAGCAACTCTTTAATAAATTCTGCATATGAAGGCATTTGTTGAATCACTTCTAAGAATGTGATATTGATTTGCAGCTTCTTGAAAACATCTAGGAACTTTGAAAACTACTCATCCAATCTATGCTGCTTCAATTTTCTTAGAAAAGGAATAGGAGGAATGTAAGGCTTATCTCCGATGGTTTTTACACTGGTTCCTCCATCTTTTATTTTCCTTTGTGTTTCTTTGGAATCTCCATAGATTCTCTAACTTTCTCCTCAATGGGTTCAACCTCCTTGCCACTTCTCAGAATTATAGCATTCATAGTTTTAAGATTTTCCTTTTTGTTGCTCGGTAAAGATCCAGATGGTCTATTACTCATTTGCTGAGCAAGCTGATGGAATTTCCCTTGAAGATCTTGAATAATAGCTTGCTAATTATTGAGTGTGTTCCATGTGGTACTTATAAAAGTCCTCAATAACTCATCAATTGAAGGTTGATTCTGTTGAGGTGGAGTTAGGGCAATCCTTACAAGACCTTGCTTTTGAAATCCAGGTGGTTTATAAGCATTGGCTTCATTTCTATAAGATAGATCGATGATTACGCCACTCTGGATTATAAGTGTTTGCATAGGGTCCATAATTAACCCTTTGAAAGTTTCCAATATAGTTGAGCTGCTCTCCACTTGATGATGGTGTGGTACCATTAGGACAATCATAAATTAGATGTGGTCTTGAGCACAACTCACAAGTAACAACTTGGTTAGTATTCGAAGAACTAGATGATGCAAGTTTACTTACTTGTGTAGTTAAAGCTGAAATTTGAGTAGCGAGCTGTTGCATGACTTCACTGTCTCAAATAGACCCACTTTCGATCTTATTCTTTCACAACTCTAGTTATGAGCACTAGAAGCTAATTCCTTAATCAATGTACTTGCTTCATCATATGTCTTTCCCATGAGTGATCCTCCTGATGTAGCATCCACTAATGACCTGAAAGTCTCTTATAGACTGAGGTAGAAATTTTCAATCAGAAGATTATTAGGAAGTCCATGGTGTGGGCATTTTCTAACTGCTTTCTTAAATCTCTCCTAAGCTTCATACAATGATTCTCCTAAAAACTTAGTGAAATTTGTAATCTCACTACTTAATCTGACAGTTCTAGTAGGAGGGTAAAATCTCTTCAAGAACTTCATTGTTAAATCTACCCATGAAGTAATGGATTTAGATGGTTGAGAATTGAACCAAGCCAAAGCTTTATCCTTAAGAGAGAAAGGGAAAAGTTGCATTCTTATGTCCTTATTAGCAACTCCAAGTATTGCAATATTTGAGGAACTTGGCAATGTGCTCATCCAGTATCTCACTATGGTATCCTCCAAATTAATGTGACTCAACCATTTGAATTAATGTTGGTTTAAGCATAAAATTGTTGGCCTGAACAACTGGCCTTCTCACAACAAAACCCTGAACAGTAGGTACTGTATAATCCTGAAGTGCTCTAACAAGTGCAACTTGAATCTGATTATTGTTTTTATTATTGTTGCCCGTATTGTTTCGTGTTTCAATTTTTGCCATTTCTTCTGTTTGTAGCATTTCCTTTCGCCTTCTGTTTTCTCTTCTTTGTTGATATAGAGTTCTTTCAATTTCAAAGTCAATTGATAGAAGCTCCTCACTTCTACTCCTATGCATGTGACCTGCAAATAGAAAAAAAAAACAATCAAACCCTAGAAAAGCACCTAAACTACTAGCAAAACTAAAGGTAGTCTAATATTAATTGATCCTCGGCATCGGCGCCAAAAACTTGATCCGCTTGAAATGTGTATAAATAAAGTGCGGATTCTTTCAGCAAGTATGCTGGATCTGATCAAGTAATACAAAGTGAGTAGAGTATCGTTCCCATGAGGATCACTTTAACTACTAGACTGATATTAGCTTCAACTAATATTTAGGCAATCAATTTTTATAATTTAACTAATTATCTATTTCTATTATAAATTAACAACTATCTATGAATGCAATGAGAGTGTTAGAGAGATTTATATCAAAAGGATGTGGGAAGGAAAGGAATCCACCTTAACATTGTTAATCAAATTGAAATCAGGTTATATTAATAATAAGACTTATGGAATCTAAAATTCACAATCAAGTTTTAATATCTTTTAAACCACAAAATAACTTAATAGCTTCCGCTAAATAAATTACCAGTGGAATCTAATTTTCAATTACAAATCTCCCGATTCTATAATTGACTAATGACTTAAATCAACTTCCCCTAATCCCTCAGTGAGAAATCAACATAGAACATCGCATAAATAACAATGGACAATTTCTAAATTAGATTAAATTCTGCCGCTTCCGTAATTGTTATTTAACCTTAATTCATGAATTCCTATGAACCCTAACTTCCCTTTTGAGTTATCAAGATTCTTATAAATCAAATTCCCTACAGAAATAAGATGTATAATAGGAATTCAATATAAATATTCCATAACCCTAACAACCATATAACATAATTTCAAAGATCATCTTAGCATGCTTAAGGCTTCATCAACTTTCAAAGATCATCTTATAACCAGAACAATTAAATAGACATATTAACAGAAGTTTCAAATGAGAATCTTATAAGCAGACATTCTCCAAAAGCTTTGTGTTTGAAGACTAAAGATGAAAGATAAACAAAAGTTGGCACAAAAGCTTTGTCCATACCTAACATGAATTTTTCCATTTTGCAAGAAATTTTATACAAGTAAGATATCCATGATTATAAATACCTAGCTCAACTTGTAAAGTATATTTGGGTAATATACTTGACGTGTTCCACTAAAGTTAGATTAAATATCATGATAATTATTTTATTAAATTATCTATGCTTGAAGATTTAGAATTCCAACAAACTCACTTCGATTAATTTTGTAAAGGACAACAGATATTCTCTTAGAGTTTTATCTTAAGAGAGAGATGAGATAACTATATGGAAGGTTACGAAAGTTATGCAAGGGAAGATATTATTCCAATCTTTAGATGTTAACTTATCTTATCTTTACAAGATCTTATCCATTTAAGGCGGTTACTTAACATCTTCATGACATCTTCTCAAATTTCAGCAAACTCATCTCAAAATGATATTTCCAACAACAAATTTTTCATAGATTTCTAGTAATCAAATTCAAGATTATATTCATAGCAGATTTGATGCAGATTACAAGTGCGAACATTACGGGATTATTGAAGATCTTATCAAGATTTTAAAATTCAAATTCATCATGTCAACAAGAAGATAATGTTGAGAGATTTTCAAGAAGATTTTTCTCTTTAGATTGGAAGTATATATATATATATATATTATATATAAAGAGAGGAGCACATACAAATTGAAAGAGAGATACAACACTCATTAGATCGTGAAAAAAGCATTCAGATTACTTTCATACCTAATGAATGTAGAAGCTTTACAGAACCTTCAGTGTTACGAAATTTCATTTTGTTTTCTCATTCCTTTGAGTTTATGAGAGATAGTTGATAGTGTTCCTGTCACTATAGTGAGTAAATAGCTAGTGTAGGTAGATAGGCTCAAGTGAGACTCTGCCAAAGTTGTCTCATTTGATTGTTTATACTCTCAATTATTCTTTTGATAGAGTAGGACGCAATAGGTAAAGATAATCAATCCCCAACGTTGAGGTAGAAGAGAAGACTGATTGACAAAGAACCTTTATACATCACTACCTGATCTTCTTTACCCTTCTCTTTTAAATTTAGCATATTGATTTTCTTATTATTATTTGTTTTTGGCCATTTTTTTGCAAAATTAACAAGGACATTTTAATTTAATTTTAATTAATTATAAACACAATCAATTGAACCCATCGATTGCATACCTTCCCCCCTCTTGATTGTACAATTGAGACAAACAATTGATACAGAGCAGTTGCTCATTTAATTTGTTTGAGTCAAAAGATTAAAAATGGCTAAAGCAAATGCTTGTATTGCTATTAACCGTACTCCTTTCTTCAATGTATTAACTATCTTTATTGGAAACTTTAGATGGGAAACATATGTCAAACGCCAATAACTATGATTCTTAGCAAATTATTTAATTCATTGACAAGGAAATCACCTTCAACGAAGATCCTACTCTCATTGAAGCAGATAAGAGAATGGCTTAATTGAATAATAAGAATCTTCTTCTTACTACTATAGCTGCATCTGAATTTATCTAATTTCATTTTGAACTTATGCTAAGGAAATTTGGAATTCCTTGAGTATGACATATGAAGGAACTGAAACAATTAAAGACACTAAGATTAATACTTTAATGCAACAATATGAATTGTTTGAGATTTAATCTACTGAAAATATCAAAGATACATTTAATAGATTTACTGTTATTGCAAACCGGCTTCCTTCACTTAGTGAAAAGATTGCTGACCTTGATCTTGTCTAAAAGATGTTGAGAATCTTACCTAGGTCATGAGATCCAAATAAGACCACAATAGAAGATGCCAATACCTAAATAAGCTGACTTTGAGTCAACTTAGAGAGAAGCTCATGGCATATGAATCTCATATCATACAAACAAGTGATGTTGAAAGAAGCAAGAAAATTATTGCGCTTAAAGCCAAACAAGCTGCTTGCGACTCTAATGATGTAGACACAACAGACAAAGACATCAATATGCTTGCCAATAAGGTCAGCAAATTTCTAAAATAGCTAGGTGAGAAATATTCTAATTTTAAGAAATACAAATCTAAGAGAAATAATTTGATGCAAAAAAGGAATATAGAGAGAAAAAGAGATAATGTGCTATGAATGCAAAAAGCCAAGTCACATAGAGTATGAATGTCCTATTCTAATCAAGAAGCTGGAGAAATAAAAAAAGAAAAGAAAGTCATTGATGACCACTTAGAGCAACATGGATGATACAGAAAGTGATCCAAAAGTTTCAGATGATGAAGAGATGGAAGAGGCTAATATATGTTTTATGGCACTATCAAGCAACCAAATCGAGGTATCTTTTGATTTTGAATGTAAAGATGTGCTTGGCGATGTTTTAAACGAAATAAATAAGCTTTTGAAACTTTTAGCTAAAGCTAATAATAAAACAATAAACTTAGATCAAGAAAACTAAAATCTTCAGCAAGAAACAGAAACTTCAAGTAGAACTAATATACTGCTTGTCGATGAAAATAATATCTTAAAATATGAGACCAAGGGTTTGTATAAGCATTTAGAGAATCTGAGAAATAATAATGATAATTTTGAAAAAGAAAATTCTATGCTGGAGAAAGAAATTAAGGTATCAACAATAAGAATCAATGACCTGGATAATACTTTTACGAAATTCAAGCAAAGTAATCAAAAGCATGAATCTCTTATTACTACCTAACAAACTGGTAATTCAAAAGTCAAACTTGGATATAATGCTAGTGAAACATCAAAACAAATTAAAAGGATTGTTTTTTTTAAAGGAAAAAGAAGTTGTCAATGAAAAAGTAAAAAAAGAAGTTAAAATAGATAAGAGAAAAAATTTTGAAAATGATGTTAGAAAGTTTAGTAAAAGTAATAGGTCAAAGTACTGATATCATAACTATAATATGAGAAACTACAGAAGTTATCATCTTCAGAAAAATTAGTACCCTGAGAGAAGGTACTATAGCATTTATGAAAAAAGTTACTATAAAAGGTATACGGAAGCTATGATCGAAGGTATTATATCAAGAAAGAAAGGTAAATCAAAGGTATAATGGCTATACATCATATTCTTGTTTCTTTTGTAACAACTTAGACACATTGAGAAATATTATTGCTTCAAGAATAACAAGCTCAACAAGGATCAAGTAAAGAAATCTAATAATGTGAGCTTGAACTCTAAAGGACCTAAGCAAGTCTAGGTTCCTAAATAAACTTAATTCATTCTTATGTGTATAGGAACTGGGAGCTAGCTTGAGGAAATTTGGTATCTAGACAAGGATGTTCCAAGCATATGATTAAAGATGTCTCTCTATTCACATCATTTTAATGGGAAGATAAAGGATATGTAAGATTTGGAGATGATAGTATAAGAAAAATTATCGCACTAGTACTATCGATAACCCTTCTCATACTACAAAAAAATTTTATCTAGTATAACGGTTTTAACAATAATTTTTTATCAAGTATAGCCAGTTATGTGAATAAATGATATGAAATGGTTTTTCAAAATGATAAATGTATTGCTTTTAATAAATTTGGAGAAAAATTACTTGAAGGCAATCTTAAAAAGAATGTTTATGTAATTAAACCTTCTGATGTTAAAATTGAAAACTGCTTCTTGTCCATGAAAGATGATTTTTTTTTTTAGCATAAAAAACTAGGACATGTAAATTTTTCTCAACTAGAAAAATTATCAAAGAGAAATATTTTAAAAGATTTACTTATGTTATACATAAAGGAAGATGTAAATATGTGATTCTTGTTTGAAAAATTAAATCATTTATGTATCTCACAAAAGTATTAATATGATTTATACAAAATGACCCCTTGAATTGTTGTATGTTGATTTATTTGGACTAACTAGAATTTTAAGTTTAGGTAAAAACAAATATAGAATGGTAATTGTTGATGGTTTTTTTCGTTTTACATGAGTGATTATATTAAAGTGATGCTTTAAATCTTTTGAGATCTTTGCAAAACAAGTTCAAAATGGAAATGTACTCTCTATAATTAGTTTAAGAATTGATCATGGAACTAATTTTGATAATAATGATTTCACTAAGTTTTGTGGAACTTATGGAATTCCACATAATTTTTTTACTCTGTATACTTCTTAACAAAATGGTGTTGTAGAACGTAAAAAACGTATTATTCAATAAATGACTCAAATTTTGTTGAATGAAAGTAAAGTTGTAGAATATTTTTGGGCCAAAGTTGTTGGTACATCTTGTTTTATCATTAATCATGTCAATGGGTCTATTTGTTTAGCTTTTTTAAGCAGATACAAATACTTTTTTCAAACTTTTTTTATAACAAATTGCTTATTAAAAAATAGTTATAGATGAAAAAAAGTTGGCAGTTGTCATGAAAATATTAAATAGATTAAATATAAATACAAATCGGATATTTGTACATATCGTTTCGATACAGATACAGATGAAAAATAAACCATCCAAACAGACCCTATATTAGACTATATACAGACAAAATGGCTTAGAAAATATTCAAAGATAAGGAGCCAAATGTCTTATTATTTTCATCCTTTTGGTTGTCAGTGTTTTGTTAAAAAGATGAATCAAGATCTGGGAAAGTTTGATGAACATGCTGATGAGGCTATATTTTTTGGATATTCATTGCATGGTAAAGCATATAGAGTTTCTAACAAGGTAAGCAAAACTGTTGAGGAATCTATAAATGTTAAGTTTGTTGAAAAAGATTTTGATAAATTTCATGATGAAAACTCTCTTATTAATGTTGATAGAAAGCAAACTCCTAACGCTTCAGAAGGTCCTGAAGAAAATTTTGTCAAATCAGAAATTGACCTACCAACTATAGAAAGAATTATAGAAGGTCAAACTTAAATTCCTAAACTAGAAGGCACTTTAGAAGGTTTGTCAGAATCTCTTCTAGAAAATTCTAAGTCTTGGAAATATAAGCCTTCCCATCCACCATAATTAATTATGGGAAATGTTCAATCTGGTATTAGAACTCGATCTAGTTATAAAAATACAGAAAATCAATTTGCTATGCTATTTGAAATTGAACCTACTTATGTTGATGAAGCTTTAAGATGTGTAAATTGGATAAATGCTATGCAAGATGAACTAAATCAGTTTCAAAGAATTCATGTTTAGACTCAAGTACGTAGACCTAAGGATAAATCTATAATTGGTACAAAATGGGTTTGAAAAAATAAATTAGATGAAAATGGAAACATTAAAAGAAATTAAGCTAGATTAGTCACTAAAGGATATTCATAAGAAGAATGCATAGATTTTGATGCAACATATACACTTGTAGCTAGACTTGAAGCTATTAGATTGCTTTTAATCTTTATATGTTACACAAACTTTAATTTATTTCAAATGGATGTTAAATGTTTCTAAATGGTTATATTAAAGAGAAGGTATATGCTGAGTAACCACTTAGTTTTGAAGATCCTTTTAAATTAAATTATGTTTACAAATTAAAAAACGCTTTGTATGGTTTAAAACAAGCCCCAATAGCATGGTATGAACATTTGAGTAATTATCTAATTGAAAATGGTTTTTCTCATAGAAAAGTTAACACAACTCTTTATCTAAAACACTTTGATGAAGATTTATCAATTACACAAATTTATGTTAATGACATTATCTTTGGTGCTACTAATAAAAAGTATTGTAGAAATTTTGCTAACCTAATGTAGGTAGAATTTAAGATGTCTCTTATGGGAAAACTTAACAACGTCTTGGGTTTGCAAATAAAGCAAAGTCTTGATGGAATTTTTGTACACCAAGAAAAGTGTCGCCGTACCAATGGGTGCTTCAATCAAGTTAGATCTTGATGTCTCTAGTAATAAGGAAAGTGAAAAACTTTATAGAAGCTTAATTGGATCCTTGCTCTATTTAATTGCATCTCGACTTGATATTCTGTTTAGTGTATGTTTGTGTCCAGGATTTCAAAGTTCACCAATAAAGACTCATCTATTTGCTGTAAAAAGAATTTTCAAGTATCTAACAAATACTGTTAAATTAGGAATCTAGTATCTTAAAAAATTATTTAATTAGATACTCATACGTTGATTATATCGGTTGTAAAATTGATAAAAAAAAAGTACATCAGGTACTTGTCAATTCTTAGGCGGTGGTAAGTTGGTTTCATGGTCATCCAAGAAACAAAACTCAGTTATCTTATTTATAGCAAAGGTTGAATATGTCTCTATAGGTAACCGTTTTGCTCAAATATTATGGATAAAACAACAATTAAATGATTATGTTTTAAAATATTAAAACATACCTATAAAATGTGATAATATTAGTGTTATAAATCTAACAAAAAATCCTATTCATCACTCTAAATCAACACACATAGAATTAGACATCATTTTATAAGAAATCATATAAATAACTCATATTTATGTGTTCAATATGTTTCTATAGAAAATCAATTAGTAGATATTTTTATCAAAATTTAGATAAAATAAAATTTGAATTTATGAAAAATAAATTAGGAATATGCAATCTTTTTTTTTCTCTCTTTTTCTCTTTAATGAAGTTCATTTTCTTTGATTCTCTTTATAATCTAACACTTTTTGAAGGGGAGATTACCATATTGATGATAACAAAAAGGGAGAGAAAAGTAAAATATTAATCTGTTTTTATATTCTAATTAATGTTGAGGATTTGCTTTTTACCATAAAAAGAGGAAAAAAATATGAATATGGTGAATGTTCAATGCTATGATATCTTTACAAAAGTTGTTTTGTTATCATAAACAAAGGAGAGAATGTTAGGTTCTTTAATTATAGATTCGATGATAACAAAAGGATTAAAGATTATTAATAAGTGTGTTAATGAGTACATATTAATTTAACAAAAGTTTATCCATAGCTTATAACATTTGAGATTATAAGCAGAATGGTTAAACAAATGTTTTAATATAAGTTTAAAAAATAACTTTATAAGATAGAAGTTATTCCAAAAGCTTTGTGTTTGAAATCTAAGGATCAAAGATAGACAGAAATTGACACATAACTTTCATTCGAACCTGACACTAATTTTTCTAGTTTTCCAAGAAATTTTATACAAGTTGGATATTCATGATTATGAAGACCCATCTCCACTTGTCAAGTATATTTAAGTAACATACTTGATGTGTTCCACAAAAGTTAGATTAAATATCATGCGGATTGTTTTATAAATTATCTATGCTTGAAGATTTGAAGTTCCAACAGATTTACTTTGTCAGTTCTTGCAAAGGATAACATGACATTCTGTTAGAGTTTTGTTTTTAAGAGAGAGAGCAGATAATGATATGGAAGATTACGCTGATTATGCAAGGAAAATATTAATCCATAATCTTTGGGTTACATTAACTCATCTTATCTTTACAAGATCTCATCCATATAAGGTGGTCACTTGATATCTTCTCAAATTACATCAAACTTATCTCAAAATAAAGATATTTTCAACAAGAAATTTTTGATAAATTTCCCATACTTAAATTCAAGATTTTATTCATAGCAAATTTGATGCAGATTACAAGTGCTAATATCACAGGATTATTGAAGATCTTATCTAGATTTTAAATTCAAATTCATCACATCAACAAAAAGATAATGTTGAGAGATTTTCAAGAAGATTTTTCTCTTTTGACTACTGGAAGTGAAAAATATATATAAAGAGATGATCACTTACAAATCGAAAAAGAGACATAATACTCATTAGATCGTGAAAAAGCGTTTAGATTACTTTCATACCTTATTGATCTAGAAGCTTTTACAGAATCTTTAGTGTTACAAAATTTCATTTTATTTTCTCATTCCTTTGAGTTTGTAGGAGATAGTTGAGAGTGGTCTTGTCGCTGTAGTGAGTAAATAGCTAGTGTAGCTAGATAGACTCAATAATAAGACTTTACCAAAGTTGTTTGGTTTGATTGTTTGTACTCTCAATTATTCTTTTGATAAGGTAGAATGCAACTAGTAAAGACAACCAGATCCCTAGCGTAGAGCTAGAAGAGAGGACTGACTCAAAATGAGGAACCTCTACACGTCACTACCTAATCTTCTCTACCCCTCTCTTTTAAATTTAGCATATTTATTTTCTTGTTATTTTATTTTTTCTAGCCATTTATTTGCAAAATTAAGAGGGAGATTTTGGTTTTAATTAATTCTAAAAATTTAAGTTTTTAGACATAATAAGTTCACCCCCCTCTCTTAATTATGCAATTGGGATAAACAACTATATTTTTTCCATTGATCTAAGGGATTGGGATGCAATGTTGTGGAATTGGTTGGGCTTAGTGGTTAGTTATGGAGTAAAGGATATTTTTGTTGAGTTTGTTAACAAAATTGTTGTATTTAGCCTGACTTATAAATATGGTGAGTGGATGAATTAGAGCTAGGTTAAATCCATGACTTAAAGTTTAGGAAGTTTGGGGTGGGCAAAAAAATTGATCAAACGAAAATTTTGATTTTTTTGTAATTCGGTTCGGTTGGCAGTTTAGTTTGCAACCTCGAACTGATCCGTGCGGTTCGAACTGAACTACTTCGCTTCATTAAAAAAAATTTTACACTATTAAGCTGCTTATTCTAGATTAGTAAAATGGCCTAACCTATACATAACTTACTAACTTAGGGCAGTATAGTAGGGCGCTGAGCCACTAACTAAACAATGCAGATTTACTATCCCTCTTTCATAGTTTCACTCTATTCCTAATCTTAATATGTTTTCTTCTGTACACATATGCATTGCATGGTGCACACTCACCTCTCTCTTATCCCTCTCATCTCGTCATCTCCTCCTTCCTTTACTCTCCCTGACTTTGTCTTATCTCCGGCCGCCACTCACCATATCTCATCAATCATTAGTTTATCAATGCATGTTTTTTGATGTAAGTTTGTTTTTTTTTCATTATTTTGTTAGTTTTTTAACATTACTTTGGGTGTTGATGATATTATAATAATGTGGTAGAATAATTTCATGTTGAAAAATTTTGTATCTCATTTATTAGGACTTAATAACATAATTTTTATTTCATTATTATTTTATTTCGTTACCCTTTACCCCTATCCCAGAATATTTGTTCATGAAAAAGAGATAAATTGGATTTATTTAACTTTGGTGGCTCATTTTCCTTAAATGCTTTGTAAGCATGTTTTGCCGCCATTGTCTGTGTCGTAGCTATTGTTGTTTTGGGTATTTAAATTTGCTCCATTATAACATTACAGAAAATCTGCAAAGCTTTTCCTAGTTTTTCAAAAGATGACCAACGGACTCTTCACCAATTACTGATTAAGGTACTTCCTTTCTTTATGATGTAGATGCTTCAATTTTCAGACATCATTATTATGCTGTCTATGATTATTCTAAAATCATTTATATGTGGAGAATTCTCTTTTACTGTAAGGAATGAAGGATAGAGAGTTTGGAGTACGGAGTAGGACATTGTAAAATCTTAGGATATTAATTCATGCTTGTAATATGATTTAGAAGGAATTTTTTGTTTGTGTCCTGGAAATTGAAATAGTATATAGTATTGTAATCAAATCACATAAGAATGGAAAGTGTGTATAGATTTGTATAATACAAATTTGTATTGGATCTCGGTTGATAAGTCATTTATGCTATATTCAATTCATAGGAATTCACGCTCGATTTAAGTCTTTATTGAATTAATTCTTATAAATTTGTGCTATTATTGTTTAATTATTTTTTTTAGCTCCTAAGATCATAAAAGGAAGAAACAAAGTGATATGAGCAAGAATTACATCAAAACAACAAGAATATTTGAAGACAGAATTCAACTACGCCTCCAAGGAATGAATCGAAGGCAAGAATGCAAAGCAAAACTCCAGACCATGCCTTAGGTCGCGCTTGAAGTTTTGACCACGATTAAAGCTGAGATAAATTGTGCTTCAAATCTTTTAAACACAGCTTCTACTACGGGCCAACATTCGTTATCGTGATTCTACTTGAGGAAAGTTACCCTATCCTATGAATGAGCACGTAAAGATTTGTACAAAGTTTGTTATAAAGAATTTTCTATGTCAGTGAATAAAATCATCACAATTTCTATACCCTACAAATATAAATAAACGTGCACAAATGTTGTAACAGTATTGTACCATATATCACAAATTTCTAATGTAAAATATAGAGTAGAGTGAGAATTTCTAGTGAGAGAAAAACTTTTCTTTTGCCATAAATTCAAGTTTTCTACTTAAATCCAATTTAACTCGACGTTTGCTTTTGTTAGATTTTGTGCTTAATTAGTGATATTTATCTTTATTTCATATTATTTCTATTGAATTTGTTTTTAATATTCATATATATGGAGAAATGATCATTTTAACTTAAGGTTTGTGAATCCAAGACTTGATTAATGTGATTTCAATGTGTTTTAATTAAAGACTTCTAAGGTACTTGTAATTAGTAGCTCAAACTTTAATTCATGGGTTTATGTGTGTGCACCATGTAGATTCGTGTCTAATTTCAATCGAATAGAATGAGAAATCATTCTTTTATATAGATCTAGACTATTAATGAAGTTGTTCATAATTAGCTAGGGATGGGGATGGGGATGGGGATGGTGAAACTTTCTGTCACTTGATTTTAAATTCATTAAAATGGGTTTTAATCAAAGGATTTTTAATTTTTATGCAGGTCTAGGTTGTTAACAACTTGTGAAGATATTTTAGTAGTTTAATTTAGATCTAGAGTTGTTGACACTTGAGAGAGGCATTAAATTACCTTAGTGAATCTAACATTATAAGTATACCTAGCAAAAAACTCGTTGAGTTTGTTAAGAAACCACATGATAAGAACTTGGTGAAGCAAATCCTAAACTCATTATTACATTAACAAACTTATCTCATAAAGTTTACCATGAAAATGTGTATATAAGTAGAATTAACCTTAGTTTAGTCTATGTTTTTCTATTTATCATGTTTTGATGAGTTTTTCCTTAGCGAGATAATAGATTAAAAATAAGTAAGCTAGATGCTAATGATCCCTAAGGAATACGACTTAATAAATTTTATACTATTTTGGTTGATGCGCTTGCCTAAATGGTAGTCGTGCGACCGAAGTAGAACAAAACGTATTAGCACATTTTATAAATTTTTGAAAGCTTTACTTCGTGTTTCAACACACACTAGACTCTAAATCATCTATCTTTTCTGATTATGCATCAATAAAGGCATGCAAATGTTAGATAATAATTGCTTTTACATGTGTACTGTTAATAGTGCTTAAAACCAGACATCGTGTTATCTATTGTACAATGTGTTGTACACTTGAAATTGGTGGTATTTCATGAGTTCGTGGTGAATTAACTAAGCATGCTGCGTCTGAAGGAACTAAGGTTGTGATTAAGTTCACTTATTCTACTGTTGTAATGAAATTGAAATAGTCTTTGCCTTTTATGGCTAAGTGCGGTATGTTTTGCTATCATTTTGCGTCATAAGTACTAAGTGGTATGGTTTGATATATATTTTTAAGTTTATGACAAGCTTTTGAATTATGGTTTTTCTAGATTGTGCTGCAAGCAGGATGGATCATGTGAAGTAAAAAGGAAAATTTTGAGCTCTTTAAAGCAACAAATTTTATTATAAGCATTGGATTTGTTGTGGTAATACTGAATCAGAACTATATTTATTGGATGGATAGATACGTTGTATTTATAGTTTGTATTGTAATCCCCTAGATTTTATAATACGGTTATGTCTAAATCCTATATCAGAAGTCAACCAAGAACCTTAACGTCAACAAATACGTATCAAACCCTAATAGATTAGATTCGACAATCCCGTTTTCCTAATCCCGAAGCAACGAAGTTGATACAGTAGTGGATAATGATTTGTAATAATATAAGGATGCATAAAAATATCATATTCGATAATTTTTTATGTCCTTCGGATCTGAACAGGATCAGTTTTCGAAAATTGTGCCCTAGTACCCTCGACGGCAAAATATTTCGATAATACCAATAAACTCGTAAAAATATAAGGATTTCAAAAATATTAGTTTTATGATTTTTCGGTATCTAAAAATATCAAATATAGCTTAATTACGCGTATTTTCTTTACTACCGGTATTAATTTATCTTATCTACTATTCATGGTACTATCTATACTATTTATTACTATTCACCTATCTCTACTTCTTCTATACCTATTTCTACATTCTACTATACCTATTGTCTACTTTTTACTTTTCTCATACATCTTCATTTACATCAAACTTTACATCTTATTACTTTTAATTAACAAAAATAAAAAACAAATAAAAAATCTCTTCCTTTCTCCTCCTTGATCACGTCGACCCCTCTCTCTTCTATACACACTTTTATTTTTTTTTTCAATTTATTTAATTCACACAATTTTCAATCCAAAAATTCTATAAATACCCCATCTCCCTCCAATTCTTTCAACATTCGTTCACCTTATAAAAACTCTTCCAAAATCTCTCCTCAAATACTCTCTACCAACATCTCTCTTTTCTTTCTTCACTACCTAATTTTTCTACATAATTCCTACACACATAAACAATATCCAAGCTTTCTTCTTCTACCATTTCCATACTTTCTTTTAGGTAAAAGTTCTTATTCCTTTCTTTCTACCATGTCATGTAACTTAACATGACCATGATGTATGTTTCTTAAACATTCCAATGTTATAGAAGCAACACTATGTTCATGTTTTGTTCTTGTTCATGAATAAATTTTATATTATGCTGTTTTACTATTATATTGTTATTATGATCTTATTATTGTTATTATCATGCTTATAACCTAGCTTCATATATATGCTACCATCTATATATATTTTTAGAGCCTAAATACTCACTTAGTCACTAATAAGCTTATTATTGCCTTTTCTTTTCTTTCTTTTTCTGTTTTTTGGAACATAGTCCTGGGATGCCTTGATGAAGCTAATGCTCCCAATACTTGATCGGGTTGCCTTGATGAAGCTAAGGCTCCCAATACATGACCAGGTTCCCTTGATGAAGCTGAGGTTCTGTCACGCCCTGAGGGTACCCTAGTAGTAATAAACAAGTTACACTTGAATATTATCACTAGATTACCTTCAGAGAATGACAGGTTTTCAAAACAACAGGATCTTTTAAGTTGCTTGATAAGAAATAACAAATATATGAGAGAAATGATTTAGTGAATAACCATTACAAACTATTACAAACCATATATCTCTGTTGAAGTATACAACTAAATAATCTACTCTAATAATACATAACCATCAACTAAAATAGATCTGTAGACTTCTAGCTTCAAAGCCCTTACCGGAGCCATATTCCTGGATGTAACTAACCAGGGACGTAAAGTGAACCTGAAAAGACTGTAGGAGTATGAGCGAAACCACAGCTCAGTGAATAATCAGACATACCATACATCACACAAGTCATTAACAAATCATATGCAATGCAATCACTCAACCATATGCACAGATACAAGTTTGGATGATCTAGAATCCAAACAGGAAAAAGATTTACGCCCTCTTTTCAATGGGTTGAAGAACAAAAACTCAATGACCCACCTGCCCAGGAGAGACTAAGTACACAGGAGAATCAACGATTTCTCGTTTTAATGTTATCACTTTGAATATAGTGGCTTCCACAAACCATCTCCTGCAATCCCCTTAGAAACTCCCTAAGTATTAATCATTTCAAAGCGATTCTACGGGCGACGTTCTTCGGTGCCTTTTAGTTCCTCATAGGACCGCCAGACCAAAGAGAACCTTGGAAGACTCACACATTGGATCAACCAAGCAAAAACAGAGATCCGAAATATTAATACGTAGCAGGCTGTCACAACCATATATGCAATAATGCAATTCGTGCAATGCATGTCATATTATTTTGTTAAGTCAAAAGTCTTAATCAATTTCGAGGTGACCATACATTACACACAATCATCATTATACTATTGCACAACACCAACCATTGCGTTATCGCTTGTATAAAGATATTTTAGCAATCATACAATCTTCATATCAACTTTTAACAAACACTCATTTGTTTATCTTGCATTACATATTCGACTATTTACAACACAACCAGTACAATATGACTGAATTACTCACCTGCTCATATCGACTCAGTTGTAGTAGTCCACTGGTAGATCTTCTAATGAGTCAAATTCACCTATTTAAAACAAAATATTCATCAATATCATCTAGCTAAATCCCTATGCGTGATTAGTGTCCTAGACTCAATATTAATACTTAGTATTGTCGGGTTTTTCCTATTTTATCTCACATAATTGTTTGGTTATTTTTAGAAGTCACATTGCTCAAGAAATTAACTTATTTCAATTTCCATTCTTATATATCTTATCTTGTTAAAACAAATGTTAGACTAATATTACTCTAAATATTTTCTTAGTTCTAGGGTTTCAAAAGTTATTAGATATTAATTCTAACGAACTTAAATACTAGTATTATAATTAATATCTAATACATATTTATATAACCTATACATACTTGGGAGATATAATATATATATATATAATTTGGTTTAGGTTAGAAAAGCTTTCGTTGGAAAAATTTGGCTGTAAGCCGGCTCAAGGCCGCCGGCCTAAATCCCCAGGTGCCGGTGTAAAATCATTTTGAAGAAAAATTTCGTATGGAAAGCACCGGTGTTGAAAGCTACCAGCTTACAACATACGCCGGCCCTACGCCGCCGGCGTAGATCTCCAGGTAGCCGGCTTACGTCGAATTTTACGTGAAAATTATTTTACGTAGCCTCTATTTGAGTGTAAGCCGCCTATACGCCGCCGGCCTATCCATGTAAGCCGCCGGCGTACATCGTTTACACTGCCGGCCTTGAGGCAGCGTTGCACTGTTCATCATCCTCTTCCTTGGTTCGATTCTTTTTCTTTGATTTTTATACATTAAAACTTACTTAAACTACTTCTAAGAGTTTATACATCATATATAAGGATATATAACAACTTTTAACACGTTTAAGCACATAAATAAATAGATCTCGATTTTGTGTAAGTAAAACTAGGGTTTTGAAGTTTTACCTTGTTGGAGCTCGTTTGATGAAATCCGAAGCTTGTGTTTGGGTTTAATATGTTCCTAAGGTGATTATAAGTCAGTGACAACTCTTATATTTGAAAGAATATCATTTGAATCGCATCAACTTACCTTTGAGCTCGTTTTTGAGGGTTTTTGGCTTTGTTTTTCCTTTGATCCGAGTTTATGTTTTGTGATCTGTTTGTTCTTGGTTTTCAGTTCGATTTGGGTGTTGTTTGGATGTATTTTCGTGCTGGAGGAGTGGAGGACTTATGGAGTTTGTTTGTTTACTCATTAATAGCAATGAATACAAATATATAGAAGGAGAAGAAGGAGAGGTTGCGGCTACGTTTTCTTCCAGATTTCTTCCAACATTCTCTTCATTTAATCTGTTATTGTCATCCTCATAAATGCTAGGGTGTGTTGGCATGGTTTGATTGGTGTGGAGGTTAATTTTGTTGACTATTTTGTGAATTATTGATCCCAATTGCAGCTCCTCTTTCCCCTCTTGCCTCATCCGAATTCCCACCGAAAATCAGCCGAGACACATATATATATATATATTAGTTTATTTATTTAGTTAAAGTTTGAGTTAATTATACGAGTTGTACGGGTATTTATCGGCTAATATTTGGAAGTTTTTGTACAAAAATATGAGTATAAATTTATACAAAACACTTAGATTTTCCAAAAATGCAAATTTAGGTTATATATATACGTAACTAATTATTCGTATAATTTTATTTCCCACAATTTGGATTTCTTAAGCTCATTGGGTCAATTTTTGTTTCAGGCTCCGATAGCTT
Organism: Combretum micranthum; assembly: GCA_024138025.1. Lineage (NCBI taxonomy): Eukaryota > Viridiplantae > Streptophyta > Magnoliopsida > Myrtales > Combretaceae > Combretum > Combretum micranthum. The sequence continues at coordinate 39,342 of JAMXBD010002312.1, read as the reverse complement.
AAGAAAACTTGATTTAGATCAAAAGCGTGATCCGATTATTTATTTGAAGTTTAGATTTTGAGTTATTTGTCAGTTTATATTTTCGTTGTGTATTTAAAATCTTAACGGTTCATTTTTGGATCATCGTTTTCTAGTTATAAACGTAAATAATCATTTATGCAGTATTGGGCTTCATACAGAAATTAAACTATGTTTATATCTCTAGTTTTGATACTGAACATAAATTCTTATTAGTAGCTTTTAAATTTAACTAGGAATCTCAAAATTAGGGTTTAAGTCTAAATATAAACTCATTACTACTCGTTATTCTAGTTCTGAATCATTATCGGAATCAAAACAATCATTTACTCTTTATATTCACATTTCTATTTAAATCTATTGGTATACTAGGTTTTCGGGTTTAGATTTTAGTTCATATCTTGAATTAATTATTCAAGATACAAGATTTCGTTTTCGGTATTAACTAGGGTTAAGGAATCTCTTTATTCGATTCCTAAATCTTTCATTCATCCAAAAATCTAAATATTAAACTATTATTTGTCTTCACTCAGAATCTAAATCTATTATCTAATTTATATAATCTATTATGAAGTCGGGTACTAATGTGAAAAATTCCCGGGGTTTACAGGTTCTCAATGCTTGACTATAATATCTTGCTTATTATTCCTATATTGCTTACTAATATTATCTTACTTTTTATCTCATATTTTCATCATCTACATACCACATGCATCTACATAATGATAATATCTCAACTAAATTTAAAGTAGAATTTTTCTTTAATAAAGGAACTTGAAACTAAATTTTTAATTATATATCATTAAATAATGGAGTTATCATCAACAACATAGAAATGGTTTAATACAAGTTTTCTCAAATAACAAAGATAGCTTTACCAAGAAAATATAAGAAATAAACACCCTCTTTTCATAATATAGTAACCTAAGTGTCAGTGAAATAATTTGTTGGTATTCAAGTTTTCATAAAAAGCTTAAGATTAAACTCTTTTCAAACACCATAACAAAAACAAGAAGCAAACTAGTTTTCAAAGTTAAAATAAAATCAACTCCTAAATTTATAAACCTACTTAGAAAAATAATGATTTTCAAGTTTTTAAAGAAGGAACTTATTTTCAAAGAATATAAAAAATGATAGGATAAAAAACAAAGGATTTTATCAATAAAGAGGATTCTTTTCAAATAAAATTTGTAGAGAAAATAAAAGATCAAGTTTTAGAAAACAAGAACTTATATTTTAAACAAGAAATATAAAAAGAAAAGACTCATTTTCTAAAACCACTCTAAAAACAAATTTATAAATAGGGTATCAACAACTTAATAAACTTTTAAAAACTTTATTCTTTTATCACTATAAGTAAAAATTGTGAAAGACCAAAGTTAAAGGAAAAAATTTATTTGTTTTGGAAAAAGGAATGAGGGAAAAAAAAGGAATACACTCATTTATAATAACCTAGGAAAATATAAAGTTTCTTCAAATTACTTTGAAAAGAAATTTGTCAAGTTTAAGTTTAACACTTCAAAATGAATTATTTTATGAGATAAATTGTTAGGACACTACTATTAGAATTTTTGCATATAAAGTGAGATTATCTATATACTCAAAGAATTTTTCAATCACATATATGTATCTATACTTATGCTAAATGATTTTTGAATAAAGTTGAGTTGGAAAATTGTTTTGCAAAATCTGAAAATTTTCTTTTTGAATCTGTACCAAGATGTTTAGTAACCCAAATGACCTTATATGTAGGAAATAACCTTAAAAATGGATAGATATTTTCGATTAGGTAGAAATCGGTATATAATATGCGAAATTCCAAGTTAAAATGAGCAAATTATGACTATTTTAAGTTGGAATTTCACTCTATGTGAATTTGACGAACTTAGTTGAATAGAGTTACAAGTTTAAGTAGAACATCTAATAAATACTCGTTTTGGGTGTTTCTTTTGTATAAGCGACGTGAAATTCGAGTTACCTTACCTAAAGGACTATTTCGATTAAGGAGCTTCTGATATGGCCGAGTGAGTTAAAATTCTCACTTATGTATTTGCTTGTAGCTTAGTGACACTAGATTTAAGAAAAGATAAAATATGAAAGCGCATGTATTTTATTTACATGATTGAAATTATGATAAGTATATTGAGGCGGGAATTGTTAACTAATCATTGTATGATTTAGTTTAGTATTGATTGTATGCAAACTCTATGATCACTTATTAAACGATTAATGCTATGCTATGATTACTTAAATTAAATGTTACATGCATGGCACATGGTGAGTCATATTGCAATCATTACTATACCTTTGGTGGGGATAAGGTCATAGTAATGAGGTCAAAGACGCGAAATAATCATCTATGACTTAATTGTTTGTAGTTAAATGGTGTGTAGGCACCCGAATCAACTGCATTTTAGCGATTAGTAGGAATCCGTACAAAACTACAAAATATATTATTTGCAAACTATCACTTCGTTGCTTGGAACACCTAACCACCGAATGGAGGGGTAAATCCATTCAAACATATGAGTACCGAAAAATCGTATGTATTGTTTGCTCACGCGATTGCTTGCATCTCATATTCTTGATTAAACAACTTGGTTGATCATTGATTGATTGAGTATTTTACTTGTGGATTTAATTTTCACTAGGCGAAGAAGCTTACCCCCTTATAGATATCTCTCGCAGTTTCCCCATTTATGGTTGAAGTCTCTGGGGTATTTCTCACAGGTATTATCTTCTGGCTTAAGGAGTTTTTGGAAGAAGTCAAAGACTAGATGTAGACTTAGACTTCTAAGTAAATCTCCTTATAATTATTTTGTTTAGGCTTCGTTAGACTATATGATGAACTATATCTTTTAATGGGGGAATGCTCCTTTGATGATTGTAAGACCTTTATATAATTTCCTATTGCAAGTTATTATGTTATGATTTCTATTCTTAAACTGCTATATGGATGCCTCATTAAACAAATTGTTTCAAAGTTGGTCCGTTATGATCGTGAACGTACGCCTTACACCTGGTATCGAAGCTTATGGGATGATGGAGGTAGTCATACTTAAGCTTTAATATTGAGTGTGGTGGACTATCGCGTTTACGGTACCCTTTGGGGCGTTACATGTATTGTCATGCAAAGGCTTGTTAATGTTTAAATTTTGTTATAAGCTATTAATTTTTGATACTATGGTCATGTAATATTTGAGCTATTATCTAATTGATTTTGAGAAATGCCGTTCTCTTGGCATAAGCTCTTTCAAAATCACTAATAGAACTTTCAGAGTACGAAACTCCTATAATATAATGTTAAATATTCTTTCAACTTATTTGAAAAATTTTTTACCAGTAAACATCAATATGAAGAGAACAAAAAAAAAATAAATTAGTATACGGATTAAATTGTGTATCGAACCGTTTTTTTTAAGGTTAAAAAAAATAGTAAATCTAATCATGTAGATAGGTTCATTTTTTTAAAAAACGAACGGATCATAATTGTAGGTTAGGTTTGGTTCAAGGGATGAACCGAACCGAACCGAACCGAACCATACTGCGCCCACGCTTACCTAAAGTCACATTTTAGCCATTTTGCTGAAATTGTAACATTGAGTCATGATTCTAAATTCAGCATTTCTAGAATTTTTGTTTTCCATAAGTTCAGAATTTTCATTTTTTTTATTTTGTATTTTTTTCCTTTTCAAATGGATGTTATTAAGTTAATTATACGAATTAACCTAATGTAACTTCACCAAGAATTAACATTGGTAATTAACTTGATATTACAACTGTTAAAAATGGATCCAACAAACAATGGCAAAAAAAAAAAAAAACAAGACGATAACGTAAAGCACACACAAGATTTATATGAAAACTTTTGTGGGAAAAACTATGGGTAGAGGAGAGAGGAATTCACTAGGGTTGAAGAAAGGAGTGCAGAAGATGTGTGCACAAACGATTAGATCTAATATGATTTCACAAATTTGCTTATCTCTTCTGAAGCCCTAACAAAACAACACATATATATGTGCGTATATAGGCTAGTGGAAAGGCTGACGGCTTAAATCCGGCAGCCATCATTCTAAGCTTCAACGCCGACCAAAAGCCAATGGCTTTCGAAGAAAAGGCTGCCGGTGTGCAGCAAAGAAGGCCAATGACTTTGAGCCGTCCTTCAACATACTTCCCTTTGGAGAATAATTTTCCAAATGAAAAGGAATTCAAGGCTGACATTGTAGATCTTAGAGCTAGCAGCCTTGATCCCAAAAATGGTAGCTTTGACAAAAAATTCAAGTTACACGTCTAACAATTTCTACCTTGACTTGAAATCATGAGAGGTCATAAATGAGTCAAACCTTTTGTACCATTGCCTTGGTGACTGCTTCAAGCCATAAAGAGACTTCCTTAACATGCAAATATGGTCTTCCTTTCTTGAGACCACAAAGCCTTCTGGCTGTTACATGTAGAAATCTTCATCAAGCTTTCCATATAAGAAAGCTATCTTCACATCTAACTGTTCCAACTCAAGATCTTGCAAAGCTATAATATCCAATAATGCTCTAACCGAGTTGTGTTTTAAATAGGAGAAAACACATCAGTAAAATCATATCTGGTATCTGACTATAGCCCTTTGCAACAAGTCTCGCTTTGTATCTGGATTCTTCAACTCTTGGTGTTTCTTCTTTCTTTTGAATACCTATTTACACCTAATAGTCTTCTTCCCTTTAGGAAGCTTCATTAAATCTCATGTAAAGTTCTTTTGAAGGATTTCATCTCCTCCTGCATAGCAATCATCCACTTACCAAAATTATCATAAGTAACAGCCTTAGAGTAAGTAGATGGCTCCAAATTAGAATTAATATCCTCTACAACATTCAGAGCATAAGCTACCGAATTAGCCTTTGCATATCTCTAAAAAGGCCTAACTTCTCTCCTAGGCCTATCTTTAGCAATAGAGTAATGTGGGTATGGTGGTCTAGAAACAGGATAAAAAGTAGGCTTTAGTGTAGAACCTAAACCAATCTTAAACTCCACATGTATGCTTGATTTCTGCTGTGCTTTATTAGATGAAGTACTAGAAGACAAGTCATACAACATAACTATTTCATCAAAAAACATATCTCTATTAACAACGACTTTCTTCAATTTAGGACATCACAACTTATATCCCTTGACACTAGGCATAAAACCAAGGAATATGCATTTCAAAGATCTAGGCTTAAGTTTCCCATTGCCAACATGAGCATATGTAGGACATCCAAAAATTTTCAACTTAGAATAATTTGCAGGAGTACTAGACCATATCTCTTGTGAAGTCTTCTTCTCAATTGCAGTTGATGGAGACCTATTAATCAACTTGTGGAGTCTTCTTTTCAATTGCAGTTGATGGAGAACTGTTAAATAACATGTTATAGAAGCTGCTTCAGCCCAAAATGACTTAGGTAATTGAGCATTAGAAAGCATACATCTGACTTTCTCCATAATAATCATATTCATCTGTTTTGCTATCGTATTTTGTTGAGGTGTACTAGGAACTATTAGATGCCTCACAATTCCCTCTGGTTTACACAGTTATTAGTGTGAAGATGCTTTACCTGTTTCCCAGTCTGTTTCTCAATCATCGTCTTCCACTTCTTAAATGTGGGTAGAACATAATTCCTCTTTTTTCAAGAAAAATACCCAAACTCTTTTAGAGAAGTCATCAATGATGGTCAACATGTAAACAATACCTCCACTTGAAGGCACTCTAGACGGCCTCCAAAGATCAAAACAGATATTATCAAGAGTACTCTTTGTATTGTGAGTACTTGTGGTGAATCTAACTCTCTTCTATTTCCCTAAGATGCAGTGTTCACAAAACTCTAATTTGCAAATGTCTTGCCCATCAAGAAGTCCTCTTTTACTTAATTTAGTCATACTGACTTCACTTATATGCCCTAAATGTATATACCAAAGTTTAGTAATATCTTCCTCTGACAGAGAAGTAGAAGTGATGGTTGCATCACCTGCAATCATAGAACTCTGTAAAACATATAAGATATCATTCTTTTTCTGCCCCTTCATCACCACAAGTGATCTGTTACTGATCTTCAAAACTCCAACTACATCATTGTATTTGTACCTTTTTGTATCAAAAGTACTCAATGAAATCAAATTTCTCTTCAAGTCAAACATGTCTCGCATCACTAAGAGCCTTGACTATACCATCAAATATTTTAATTTTGATGGTACCAATACCTACAACCCTGCAAGAAGCGTTATTGCCTAACAGGACAATACATTTGGATGCCTTTTCATATGTTGAAACCAGTCCCGATTGGGACACATATGAAAAGAACAAAAAGAATCCATAATCCACTCCTTACTGGTCTGACGATCATCATTAGAAGCAATAGGAAGTTTTCTATCACTGTAGTCTTTAACTACATCAGCTTCAACTGATTTTTCTAGTTGTTTCCCCTTTTAATTTTCAACAGCTCTCTTATTTTTATTCTGCAACTTATAACATTCAGATTTAATGTATTCTTTCTTTTTGCAATACCTGCAGACCTTGTCCCTATTTGATGAGTTTGATCTTCCTCTTGAATTTCCACCAGAATTGCATTACTGACTCCTACCATGAGTAACAAGCCCGTCTGCCTGAAGCTCTGGTCTAATCACAAGATGTTTCATCTTCTCAAAGAAGAAAAGCTTCATAAACTTCCTCCATGGTAAGAGAATCACGACTATACAAATTTATGTCTCTGAAATTCGAATAAGAAGGAGGTAGCGAACATAATAAAATTAAAGCTGAATCATCTTCATCATACATAACCTCTAAAGTTTCCAAATTAGAAACAATTTCCTTAAAAATGGTCAAGTGATCTCCTAGAGACATACCTTCAGTCAAATGGTGTGAGTATAGTTGCTACTTCAAATGCAATTTGCTGGTCAAAATCTTTGTTATACACAACTACTTCAATTTTAGCCATAACCTAGCAGCTGTCTTCTCTTTTAACACATCTGTAATATCTGATTTGGTAGATGAAGATAAATTTGCAAAAGGGCTTTTCGATCCATACATTACTTTTCTTCCATTAACCAAGATGAATGCATTTTATCAAACCCTAATAATGCATCATCCAAATCCATCTGAGTAATAACCACTAGCATCTTGACCAGCTATAGATAAAATCTTTTGTTGCGATACAACAACGAGATATCATACTTCACTATTGCCATTGTAGAGAAAAAAAACCAACCCTTGGCTTTGATACCATTTTGTTAAAAACGGATCTAATAAACAATGGCAAAAAACAAAAAACAAGATGATAAAGTAAAGCACGCATAAGATTTGCATGGAAACCCTTGCGGAAAAAACCACGGGCAGAAGAGAGAGGAATTCACTAGTGTTGGAGAAAGGAGTACGTATGATGTGTACACAAATAATCAGATCTAATCTGATTTCACAAATCTGCTCATCTCTTCTAAAACCCTAACAAAACAACACACACACAAACTGTAAACCCCCAAATTTTTGGAATCGGTTTAGCTTAAAACCCTAAAACAGAAGTTAACCAGAACTCTAATAGTCAATAAAACCCTAGTTAGACGTAATAGCTTAAGTCCAGCAATCCCGAATAAGAAACTCGGTGAAAATAAGTAGGAGTTTAGAATATAGAATAGTGGGTAATTATCTAAGGTAGCATAAAAAGATCAGATCAGTAAAACCGCAACTCGTTTCGAACCCGATTGGACACAATTCTTGAAAAACGTATCCTGGAGCCCGGAATAGTAAAAATATTTCGAATATACTGTTAGACTCGTAAAAATATAAGGTTTTCAAAAATATCAGTTTTATAATTTTTGGGTAAGAAAAAATAACAGATATCGCAATTATACGAGTATTTTCTTACTATCGGTACTTTATTAGTCATATCTACTTTACATTACACTATTCATTACTATTCTACACTATTCTTTTATCTCTACTTTTTCTTACACCTACTCTTACACACACCATAACCTATAACCTTTACTTTTTACCTTTCCCATGACTTTATTTTACATCTACCTTACTTATAACCTCATTTAATCCACAAAATACAAAAATTAAATCACTCCCTCTCTCCTCTCCATGTATGGCCGGCGCATGACCCTCCCCCTTTTCCCTCAATTTGTTTCAATTTTTATTTAATTTAATCATACAAAAATCACTCCACATTTTCCTATAAATACCACCCTCCTCTTTCATTTTTTCACACAATTACTACCACAAATTCCTTACAAAAGCTCTCTCAAATTCTCTTCTCAAAACTCTCTCCAAATATCCTTCCAAAACTCTCTCAAAATAATTCCAAAACAACTTCTATCTACAACAAAATCCAAAACCACATAATACTACCAAAGTCTTCTTTAGGTAACCATTTCCTATTATTTTTCTTCTTCTCATGTCATGTAACTTTACATGACCATAGTGTGAGTTTCCAAAACTAAATGTTATGGAAGCTATATTATGTTCATGTATTGTTCTTGTTCATGAATTGTTCTTGTTCTTGAAAATTTATTTATGTATATGTTATTATTTTTGTTCATATTATTGTTACTATATCTAAGTATTATTATCTATATATATATACATATTCTTTAAAACATATAACCTCACTTGCAATTTATTTATTTTATGCAATTTATTTATTTATTTATTCCCTTGCAATTTATTTATTCATTCCTTGTTATTTTAAGACTAGTCTCTAGTCTTAGACTTGTCCTCATCAAGTAAAAAAAAATTTGTCTTTCTTTCATTTTATTTTTATTTTGGGACTAGTCTACTTTTTAGTCCCGAGAGCCTTGAAAAAGCTAAGACTCCCAATACTTGACTTTGCTATTTATGTTATTTTTTATTGCTATTATTTCTCATAAACCATGTTCATTTAGATTATTGTCCAAAAATTTCAAGTTCTAAAAATAATTGACAAAAGGAGATTTTACCACTTAGAGATAAGTTTATGTGAAGTAAAATCTATGATTTAACAAAAATAAAGTCATTCTTTTCAAAAATTACAAAAGAACCCACTACAAATTTTAGAAACTATTTTTGTTATAAAAAGCTTTTTAAATCATTTATTATCCCACTTTGTTTTTCAAAAGAAAATAATTTTTGATACAAAATGATTTCTACGAAAATATAACATAGAAAAAACCTTCGGAAGCAAGAAATGAAAATTTTCAAGTTTAGATCTTTTCAAATAAATAATCAAAGAAGAATTGTGTAGAACATACATAAGACCAACACAAGAATTTAGAAAAGAAGAAAAATTGTTTTTCAAAAGGTCAGCTAGAAAAGTAATAAGTAAAAAATAAAGTAATTCTTTGAAAACCAAAAGAATCAAAGTATTCATTTCAAAACCAATCATAAAATAAATTTGTTGTAAACTATAGTTTTCTAAACTTCTAATTAATATTTCCTTACTCAAGAAAGATGATTGGACAATAAACAATTGAGCATGAATTAATATGAGCTATATAGCTATAAAAAGAGGATTTTTCAACTATATAGATAACTAAGTATTTATCAAATAAGTTTTAGAATGATCGAACTAAAGTTGTTTTTGAGTTGGAAAATTCGTGGTGAATTTTATCGCTACTGTTTCGGGGCCTAAATGGTTTAGTTTGATAAAAATAATTTTAGAAATGAATAGATCTTTTCAAGTAGGTAGAAATCGGTAAATTATATGCGCGATTCCGAGTTAAAATGACCAAGTTATGGCCATTTTAAATTGGAACTTTCCTTTATACGAACTTTAATGTTCTTTTGATCTTGTCTTGTCAAAATTCAAGAAAATCATCAAGAAATACTCATTGTGGGTATTTTCTTTGGCTAGGTGACTCCGAGGAAGGATACCTATATCCCGAAGATTATTTCGATTGAGCGGAGTGTGTGAACGACTCATCCATATAGAAGAATAGTCGACATGGCATCGTGAGTTTATTTCCTTTAAATGCTATACTTGTTGTGCTTGTAATTTAGTTGCATTAGAGCTAGGAAAAGACAAATGGATATGTATGTAAAATAATTCTTTGAAATAATCCTAAGAATATCGAGGCTGGAGTTGATTTAAATGTTTGTTTTAGTATAACACTTGCTTTGTATGAAATTCTTTGATCGCCTTAAATTTGATAATAATAATATTATGATATCATAAATAAATGGATTCATGCATACCACGAAGTGAGTCACATTGCATTTGGGTTATTATCCTTGGGTGAGAAGGATAGTAAACTCATGTTGAAAGCAATACTTGGTGGAGTGTCCGAAAGCGATTGCTTTGCGGCGTTAAGGAAATGCTTGGTGGAAGATCCGAAAGCAAGGCTCAATTCAAGTAGACTTCACATGCTTGGCGACATTGGTCGAAAGCATATATCTGTTTAACTAAAACTACTTGTTTTTGAGGTTATGTATCACCAAACCCCGAATGGAGGGCGCAAATCCATTCAACATATAGTTCCTGGAAAACTATATGCCTTGTTTGCCCACGTGTATGTTGCATTCCATTTGTTTGATTAAACAACTTGTTTGAAATTTTGTTGCAAGAAGTTATTTATGGAAATAGTTCTTACTAAGCCTGTCAGCTTATATCCCCATAGATATTTTTTGTAGTTCCTTTACCTGTGGTTGAGGCCACGAGGACCTTGCAGTCAGGTAATTTTTTTTTTATAAGGAAAATTTTAAGAAGTTTAGTATTAGAAATGATGTACAAATATTCTTGTAATAGATTAGTGAATTAGGGAAATGTCCCTAAATTTGTAAAGATCATTGTTATAAGTAATTTGAATATTATGAATCCTCTTTTCTTAATATGTTATTAGATCTTTTTAAGCTTCATAATTCCATGTATGGTCCTCTAAATTTGTGAGAGCATGCCTTACACTTAATATAAAAGCTTTTGGGAATGGCTAAGGTTGTCATACTTAAGCTTTAATATTGAGTGTGGTGGACTGTTACGTTTAAGGTACCCCTTAGGGCGTGACACACACACACACATACGTATATGTGTGTGTTTGTGGGTTAGTGGAAAGGTTGGTGGCTTAAATCCACTAGCCATGAAGCTTCAATGCCGGTCAAAGGCCGGTGGCTTTAAAAGAAAAGGTCAGTGACTTTGAGCCGGACTTCAACACACCTCACTCTTAGAAATAATTTCCTAAATGAAAAAGAATTCAAGGTTGGCCCCAAAGCTGTTGGTGTAGATCCCAAATACGGTAACCTTGATCCCAAAAATGATAGCTTTGACAAAAAATTTGAGTTACCCATCCAATAACAACAGACAACACATGATATGATTATATAGAGAAAATACAAGAAACAACACAATCTATGTGGTAAATATGGTTACTTTGTGACTTAATTATTTATAATGTAGTCAATTTCACGTACTAGTAGCATTGACATGAATTTAACACAAAATAAAGATACGAACATGACGCTTCAACACAAGGATTAAGTGGGCCAAAATTTTTTGCCAGCTCACCCTAGAGAGGTGGTGGGTTAAGTAAGTCAATCTACCAATTCGTTAAGATTTTATTTTTTAATAAAAGTTTCATATTATAATAAAATCATGCCGAAAGTAAATATTATCTTTTCAATTAAATATACCACATCATATCCATCACCAAAGTGTATCATATATCCACAAAAATACTCTAATTTGTCTTCATTCAGTTCATCCATAAGGATTCGATGGGGCAATTTCATCAAGTCCCTAGCTTTAGGCATAGTTATTGGTCCAAATGAACCATGATTCCTATCATAGAATCCTACATATTGTTCACAGGACCATTATTAGTATGTTATCGACTAAAGACAGGCCCTTTGAATGATGGAGGATAGACAAGACACTACATGCCACTGAATGATGGAGGACAGACCAAAACACTACATGCCACCCTATGCCTATTGTATTTACTTATCAAGATGCATTCAATTGAGAAACTAAGCATTAGGTAGCATATATCTATCGTCATATTTTCCATATGATTTGACATGGTATAGTATTTTCTTTGCTTGATAATTTGGTAGATATTAATGATGTTAAGTCTTCAAGTTTGATTTTGATGATAATAAGACATGCATTAAGTAAACAACAAAAGTATATTTAATGTAGTGTTGAAGATAAAGTAAAGGTATTGGGCAAGGACGGACGCAAGATTGTTACATTAGGGGGTTGGGGGGGGGGGGGATCTTTCTCTTTCTAAGTTGATATTGGATTGGATTTTACATCGATTTTTTCTTATAATTTAAAAATGTCATGAAATATTTTATTTATTGTAAATTAAACAAAGAAAAATATATAATACATAAATAATATTTATATCATTCTATGATGATTATCTGTATTTACAAGATATTTTGCTTATTGATAGTGTAAAAGTAAAATAGGCAATATCATAAAATGCTTTGTATAAGCAAGAAATGTTCGACAAATGGCTTTTTAAAGTATTGATATACATATATATATATATATATATAAATTAATCTCTTCACAATCTATATATTGAGAAAGACATTTCATGATTAATAACTTCAAAAATCAAATTATTTATAATAAGTGACATTAATAATTTCCAAAATATTTTACTATAAGTACTATATAAAGATTTCCGAGGAGTAATGTCTTTTGCCCCTAAATAGGTTCATGGTTTTTAATATATATCTAGTAAATTATTAATGATTGGATTTCTTTCATATCTTTAAAAAACCATTTATTGATGAAAGGACTTAAAAGTACAACTCTATCAAAGACTATAAACTAACATAAGTAAAAGAAAATAAATATATCTCTTCTAATTTATAGGAGACATAGTATAATTATTGGCCATGCATGATGCATCAAAGGGATCTTCTAAGCCTTTTTGTCTATATGTGTGTGTGTATATATATATATATATATATATGTTAATCTCGACAACCATATAAAATGGAAAATCAAATATCTCAACTCATTCTATATATTTATAACTAAAAATCAAACATCTAAATTCATGTCCTATATTTATAAAGCCTTACTATTAATATCGTATAATTAATTAACATAAAAAGCTTGTAAAAATATTTGACATAACCCTTTTAAAGAATTTTTTTAACGTAATCTATAATGACATTTTAAACTTTTTAAATATGAAATTTAAGATGATTCATAATATTTAATATATACATATACATATATTTAGTAGATTATCAATGGCTTGAATTTTTTTATTCTATTCTTAATTTCGTTTTCCACACCACACCATGTTAATGTTAATAAAAAAAGAAAATATTGCTAAATCAAAAGATAAAGTGAGGAAAAGGAAAAAGAAAAAGGAAAAGAGAAAGAAAGCAAAATGAATCTACAATAAGACAAAAAGCAAAGGAACAAAAGGGTTATAAGGCAAAAATGAAGTCACAGCAGATCTAACCGTTGACGTCTGCAATATTGAGAGCAGACCCTGAGCCGTTGCACTACCAATATAGCCAGTAGCTCATCTCCACTTTTAAAATTTAAAATATTACATCATACATACACAATTTAAAGAAGCCGCGGGGGGGAGGTTGGAGCCCCCTTAAGCCCCCCCTAGATCCATCCTTGGTATTAGGAGTAATCAATATAATGTGGAGACTACACTAGGGAGTTCTTTAATAGTATTATAAGAGCATAAAAAGTAATAGAAAATGGTTTAAATAATCTATATTATTATGAAATGAAATATCTTATATTTAATATTTTGGTGATTATGCGAAAGCTTAACTCAATTTGACATTGGTTTTACTAAAGTTAGATTAAATTATCTGGGGACCATATAAAGTTGAGGTGCAGTGAAGATTTGAAATGTTTATGTTATATATGTATGGTGCGGATCCATATTATAATAAATAGCAGGTTGCTTAAACATCTCCAAGTTAACGTGGCAGAAGGAGATCAATTGACGAGTGGTTAAGGAGCTATTCATGGCGATGAGAATTTATTTCTTCAATATTAATGAGCAGCCATATTGTAGGAACACAATATCCTCAAGTTCTTAATATCGGAATTTAATGCGGCAGCTCATAATATCAAATAATGCGTCAAAGTTCTTCAACCATTCAGGAAGCTGCCCACCAGTGTTTGCAAGATATATAGTGTAAGGGGCTTTAAACATATATACAAATATAAATATTATTTGTTTGGGCTTGACTCATGGGCTGAGTGATATGACCTAATGAGTCCAGTTCAATTATTGGGATGACTTAGGGAGATTTAGCTTGGTAGGCTTGGAACAGGGATCGTTGGACCGGTCCGCCGTATCCAACCTTTCTCAGTTAGGCTCATGCACACACAGGAGATGACTACAGGCCTTGGCCCATGAGGAGCTCATTCATGATAAGCATGAATTGATCTTGCTCCATCTCATCCGTCAATCATTGAAGTGATCTAACAGTCGTCATCCACTCCAAGTGCCTATAAATATTTAGTCACTCCTCTTCCTCATTAAGAACTTTTAGAGAGAAAAGACAAACAACAATCTATAAAGGAGGTTCTATTCAGGAAGATCAAACAAGGCAACTCAAGTGATTTCTACTTCGACTGCTCAAGAACTGCAGGGTCGACACGCAAGGTCTACTCAAGCTCCCTTACTTGTCACTTGTGCATTTGAGACATTGAGACTATCTGTTCCTCCTCCTCTGTCATTCTCTCCAAGCCATTCCGTCATCAAGTGTCATTTCCTTGACAGCACTCTGAAGTTTCGTGCCAAACGAGAGATTCACGTGAAGCGTGAGTGACCGCTATCATCAAGAACCCTGCATCTACATTTTGGCGACTCCACTGGGGACTGAGGGCTTTGACAAAGTCGTGATGACACCTCCAAGAAGAAAGCCAAATAACACTAATGACAACGTGAATCAAGATGTCAGCAACCCTAACCCAACACTATTGATCCAGACATGCCAGCATTGGAAGATGCCAACACTAATGTCAACGCTAATCCTACTGCCGACATGCAAGGCATTATTGTTGAAAATGCACAAGTAATACGTGCTATACAAGAAAGCAATGCAGATATGACACGGACCATTCAAGAGAACACCCAAGCTCTAAACCAGTTCTTGACTGCACTCACCTGCCTCATACTAGGAATGGCTGTTAATACTGATGCACTCTAAGGTGCAGCTTTACCAAGACCTACCCCAGTTACCCAGCAAAGCATCCCCTCCTTATCCCAGCCTGTGATTGCTCCTACCATTCAGGCAAATATGCCTCAAGGGGTGAATGTGCAAACCCCATCACCACAAGTTATAGTTGAGTAGCCACTGGCCCCCGAAGCAGATAACACAAGAGCTCAACTTGGCGGGTCGTCATTCTCACATGTGCACTCTCATGCCAGCTTGAGGAGACTGCTTCCTTGCTTAAGTCTAATTTTCCTCAAGCACCACCTCCTCCAATTGTACTGGTGGCATCAGTTGCACTGACTACACTGACTCCACTATTGCACCAGTTATGCCAACTGCCCCAGCTGCACCAGCTGCACCAGTTGTACCATCAGTATCTGTGCCAAGGGAATCCTTTATAACAAAGGAAGACTTGGACATTTATTTGAAGGAGATTCAAGATAAGTCTTCTGCAGGAGTGTTGGACTTAAGTCTTCTACGTTGACTTAAATTCATGTTGTTCGATGGCAAGAAGGGTAGCGCTAAAGAATATTTGCTGAAATTTATTGAAACATTAGAAGTCTACGAGTTTGAGGACGATTTAAAGCTGAAAGAGTTTTCTAAGTCTCTAACTGAAAAAGCATACACCTGGTATGTCAATCTACCCCCAGGTTCCATTGACTCATGGGGAACAATGTGCAAGTTGGTCCTGGAAAAGTTCTTCTCTACTCAAGAGTGGGTCACCATCACTGATATGGGAAGAACAAGGCAAAATCCGAAGGAAGACCTTATGGACAACATTGAACGTTTAAGAGAAAGCTCTTTGGATATTCAAGATGCTTGCGATGGGAAAGAACTAGTGAAGATCTGCATCTAAGGGATGTTCACTAAATACGCTGTCTACCTCGAGAACATCAATCTGTGTTCCTTTGCTGCACTTGTTGAGAATGCGTGAAGGACCAACAACTTCGTATCCAGACAATGCAGAGAAGTGGAAGGTTTGGAAAGAGAGCTACAAATGTTAGCTTACTCCAAGGAGAAGACTTTAGAAACAACAAGAAGCCAAGGAACAATGCACCAATGAGCGCTCCACAAGCGCTCTCGTTCCCTTACCTTATGGGGAAGGTTCATGTTGTGCTTGACCAATGGTTAAGAGATGAAAGCATCAAGCTCCCAAGGGTCGAACGCCTCCCTAATGCAGCCGATAAGAATGATCCTAAGTTCTATAGATTTTACAGGACTGTAGGTCATCCCACCAAAGAATGTTGGACACTCAAGAAGATATTCAATGAACAAGTCAATAATGGAGAACTTGTCATTGAAGGTAATGATGTACGCAATAATCCACTCCCCTCACATAATCCTTAGTGGGGTACTGCAAGTGTTGCTCATCATGATCTAAGAACTGGAGAAGAAGAAACAAGTTAGAAAAGTTGAAAGTCATGTTATGCCTAATGGAAAATGATATGTTATTTAGGATAGGTCTATGGGATCTGAAGAAGCCTTCATGTCATTTTCAATATATTAAGAGTCTTTGTATGCAATTGCAATTGATGTATTTTCGTCATTATTTGAATAAAATTACGGCTTGCATTCTTAAAGCCTTTTCAGTACGATTTCTCCTGTTCTTGTTACTTTATAATTATCTTTCGTTGCTGCAAAGTTAGAGATCTATCTCCTTAGCGCACAAAGATAGTTAACATGGTACGAATAGAGCATTAATTGCATACGTTGCTGCTACTCAGTAAGAGTATAATCTCCTAAGTGTGCGATGACATGACAACATGCTGAGCTTGTGTACTGCAGACTGTTAAGAGTATTGACTCTTAGGCGCGGTATAAGCCATTGCAAAGACAACCTCTTTGGTAACTCATATTGGGCAGTCAAGTTGTGGGAAGCACCCCCTTGACTAATAAAGATGGAAATTTGGATTCTAGGCGATAAATGCCACGATTGCTGCTTAAAGCTCAATTGAGTACTTTCTTAAAAGGGATCATTTAAATACTATCACTGGTAAGCTAAGAACCTTACTCCAATGCATAAAAAAACGCTGTAAGAGATCCCTTAGATCATTGAGTCTAAGCAAGCCTCATATTCATGATAGTCAATTGCAATCATAATATCTTAAACATCACCGCTGCTTGATAAGAGCATTGTCTCTAGAGCGCGTGATAACATGCTTTACTTATAAGTGCCGACTGGTGGAAGCATTGTCTCCCAGGCGCATGGTAGCATGGTGTCGTACCTACACATGGTATAAAGCAATGCCTTGGTATCGCACCTTCCATGCCTTCAAGCCTAGGCAACTCCCTGACATCACGACTTCTATGTGTTTAAGCCTAGACAATGCCCTGGCATCACGGCTTCCATGCCTTTAAGCCTAAGCAACGTCCCAACATCACAACTTCTGCACCTTTAAGCCCAGGCAATATCTTGGCATCATGGCTTCCATACCTTTAAACCCAGGCAATGCTTTGGCATCATGGCTTCTATGCCTTTAAGCCTAAACGGTGCCCTAGCACCACAGTATCGATCCTTTAAGGCTAGGCAATGCCCTAGCATTATGGCTTCTATGCCTTAAGCTAAACTTACACCATGTCCATTACATTTTTATAGCATGGTGGTTGATTCACAAAGTGTTTGCATCTAATGTCAAGTGATCATTGAAATGATATAATAAAGCATGAAAAAAAAAACCAAGTCTCAACATCTACTAGAGTTGATATCTTGCCTCAATGAGACATGTAGCAACTGGGGGAGGAAGGTCATTAATAGATGCAACATATAGCTCTCCACCACAATCATTTAAGCAAAACAATACCTCAACATGGACATTTTTAGAAAGGCTAAGGATTCCTGATAAACCACCAAGTCTAGATGGAAGCATGAAGCATGTTACCTATGTACAGGCAAGACGTAGATTTGCTTCAACATTAGTAAGTTATAGAAATGGCTGCTCCAACAAACATTGAATCCCCCTGATGATGTCTCCGGAATCAACACGCAACTCGGCTCGCTGATTATTGGAGTTCACCATCAATTGGGGTTATCGCACATGATAAAGGGTGAGAGGATTTATCTTTGACTGTATCTTTAGAAGTAGTGTCATCTAGGCATAGAAGCACGATTTCTTCTTATCATCACGGGCGAGCTTTAGGGCCGCTAATAAAAATGCTTCGAGGTCGCGCACTTCATGTGAAGTCACAAATGCAGCAACATTAGTCAGCCTAGAACAGTGTAGGTTCAAAAGCATGACCACGTCTTCAAGAGTTGGTGATATCTTCCCCCATACAGTGATGAACGTAAAAGTTTAGATGATCCACCATGAGATGACAGTGTGCCATACTTCCATCGTACTTATGATTACATGCCATAAATGGGTGGAGGTGATGATGGTGTTGTAAACTCCAACTTGCTTTAAAAGGCTCACGTACTCTAGCTTGTCATTGATATAGTCTACCCAGATGCTTCATCTAGGTGGTGGCTCTTTAAGGAATGTAAAGTGTGTGCTGAAAGGAAGTAGCTCCCTCTATTCGTTCTTAAAGTGCGACACAAAATTTGCTTTGATGGTATCCTTATAATCAGCATGCAACTTGGGCTCAATTATTGGAGCTTACCATCAGTTGGAGGTATCATGCACAACTCATAACACTTGGTCTTCAACAAGGATAATCGCACTGAGAATGCAACAGTTGGCCTTCAGCATGCAGTGAGCACATGATGCTTGGCTTTCAATAAGGGTGTTGCATTGAGCTTGCGATGCTTGGCCTTCGATAGAGGGTACCACACTGAGCCTGACTATGATATGTATCTCTTCGCCTGACAACTTGAGCACTCGTAGCTTGACTACTTTTTCTCCTTCGGACTAGTAACTTCATTGTGTTGAATTTGGTTACTTTAGTTCCTTTTGCCATCAATGTACCTAGAAAAGAAAAAGAAAGTGCTAGTGAGACAAAACAAATAAACTAAATGGGAAAAGTAGGCATACAAGGAAGTAAGGAACGAGAATGATGAAAGCGATATAAGATCCATGAAAGAGTTAGAAATATGGCAGATTATAGTCAACAAAATTGTTAGAATAAGAATTGGTTAAAAGAAAAAGAAAAAAGAAGGGTCTGTGCAGGGATAAAAGGCTCATTGAGGCTAATGAACTATTGAATGAGATGAGTGAAAGGGGCATCATTCCTGATTTCTATACATTCACCACATTTATTCCTGGGCACTGTATGGATGGAAACATGATTAAAGCTTTGAGCTGGCTTGATACAATGATCCAGGGAACCTCGAACCTGATATCGTCACTTACAATACATTGATTGATGGCTTTTGTAAAGTTGGTGAAATGGAAAAGGCTAAAAAATTCCGGGATAGTATGGTAAGTAGAGGTATCGTCCCTAGCCATATATCATATGGTATTCTTATTAATGGCTTTCGTAACATGGGATGCGTTGCTCATTCTTTTAGGCTATGGGACGAGATGGTAGAAAAAGGTATCAAGCCTAGTCTAGTAGCTTGTAACACTATGATAAAAGGCTTTTGCCAGTCTGGCCATGCAATTAAGGTAGAGGAGTTCTAGTGCAAGATGAGTTTATTGGCAAGGGATTGTTTATAGTAACGATGCCTTACCAATTTTTCTTAAACACTGAAATTTTCGCTTGCTCTTGAGGCATATCAGGATTTATTGTTTGCTAAAGCTTGGCATCCAAATAGACAATTTTGGCCCTCTTCTTACAAAGACACTACTTGCAGATGTCATGAGACGTAGGAATCTCGCTCAGAACAATCGTTATAATCCTCGAAGGGTGGAGATTGCATGTCACTAAGATCACCATGAAGAGGATGTCCCCTAAAAGTTTTTTTATGTATATCTAATGCCCTATTTGAAATGCCAAGGGCACAATGAAGTCTTAGAATGATTACGAAAGTATTTATTAGCATTGACAAAGATCTCTTGACTAGTCCCACTGGAGGTGTATTTGAGATTACTTAGTATATAACTAGATGATTACTTAAAAAAAAAATCGGAAGCCTGAATATTGGGTTTCGGTGCAAGGATTCAATACGAGTAGATGCTAGATTGCCTTGCACTCGATCTTGGTCTATTGAACTCTTTCAGATCTTATTGAAGGTTACATGCATATTTGTTTGAAAAAAGAAAAAGGGGGGGGGGGAGGGGGAATCCTGTGTAACTATATGAAGTTTACCTGTGGTCGGGAAGGATTGTTTATCATTCACATAAGCATTGCCTGCCTATTGCTATCTGCATGCAAGGACGATCATTTTCTCCAAATACTCCTTTCGTAGCAGCCAAAGGAACCAGCGCGTCACTAGTGTACTGAATTAACGAGTGTTGATTCGCCAAGACAGCAATTTGTGTTTTAGACCAAGATGAGGATGGCATTTGGTCTAGCCGTTTTTCCACTGTTAACTCGGTCTTTATGGAGCTGCCAAGAAGAGGATGGTATGAATTAGTTAAAAGAAAAAAAATATATATAGATAATAAATGAAAAACGAGAGAGGACCTTGAGTTACCGTCGTTCTTGAAAAGGCATTGGCTAGGTGGTCCAGTCTTATTATTTTCCATGGGGAGTATACTATATATATGCAGACGATGCTTATCGTTAGGATTATAGTGAATATATGCATATATCAATATTTATGGGTGATGTTTATCATAAGGAGTATACTATAATATATTGATAAATATGAGAGATTTTGTTGGATGAATCGACATGAACAGATATGGACATACATATGTACTACGTGATCCTGAGATATTACCAAAAAAAATTAAAAATAAATAAATAAAATAAGAGATAATTCACGAGGAAGAAGAAGACAACTTCATGGGCATGACAACTTCATTTAACATGGCGAGTTCGAAGCAGCGTTTGCATAAGAAAAAGAGAGGATAGTCGGATTAAGGATGTAATTATGTAGGTTTAACGAATAAAGTAAATAAATCGGTTTTAGAAAATGGAATGCTTTGCCCAGTGAAAAGAATAGATTAAGGGAGAATTGAAGTAGGATGAGTTGGGTTTCACTTTACGTGAATGTCTACGAAGGACGGAGGAGAAGATGGGATACGATAATAATACGTGAAAAGATGTGGTTCAATACATACACACACACACACGCGCGTATATTAGGAAATCTTTTTTTCGAAGAAGATATGGATGGTGCTTGGCGTTTTTAATTTTATTTGGATAATACTCGTTATTAGATGACATACGAGTATTTGTGTGGATAGAGTTAAAACAAAATAAGGAATGATCATGGTTAATTAAAAAAAAATCGAGAAAGGTTTGATTTGGACACAAGGATTTGATATGATTTAAAAAAAAAAAAAGACAGAGAAGAAAAAGAGTATTGTGCCGAAATCAACAAAGATGAATTCCATTATATGTTCACATCCCCTAGTTGCCGTGGTGTGTCAATAATCGTTAATGTTTTCAATTGGAACATATTTTGTGAGGGGTAATAGTTGGTCAATGAGTTTTGCGGATGATGCAAGAAAGGCGAGACAGATGGCTATATGATTAAGATGACAATGGACAATTGGCTTAATCGTAAGTGATGCTTAGATTAGGTGTCATGACATGAGTTGATATGAACAGTACGTTTGTATACCATCTGCTAATGCATTAATTTAAATACTATTCCATGATGTTTCAATCTGGGACATAAAATGCTCACAAATTTTATATAGTACATGCCAATGCCAACCACGTGAGAAGTCGATTATACCCAAGTCAATTTTTAAGATTTAGTGGAGGAATATAATGGAATTTTGATTTGTTTCTAGAAAAAGAGGAAAAATGGTGAATGTTGATTCCGTGATTTCCTATTATGGATTTGGACGATAGGAGAATCACTCCAAGAAGATTTTTAAAAGCATCACTTCAACGGCAGCATTTGTCCTATTTACCGTTATACTTTCAAGCTTAATTTAATGCTTTTATTTAATTATTAAGCATTATAAAAAGAAAGAAAGAATCATTGGCAATTTCTTTGTCTACTATTAGCTATCTTACTATCATGATGAGATTCAATAAGCATGTGAAGAGTCATATGCGGGTTATCGAGAGGTTTCATAACATAATATAGATATCGGATGATTTCATGGGGGCAATGTCATTCATGTAAACACAAGGCGATGTGCACAACTAAAGTGCTGCAACAAGTTCAAGCATTACAATATAACTATATATACAATGGAGTTAGTAGCAATACTGGTTTGACTTTTACTCAACATTCATCAACGACAAATGAAGTCTTCAATGCTATAAGAGCACTTGGCATCATTATGCATTGAGTATTGATCAAGCTATGCGTAGATACAAGCAATGTAAAATACTTGAATTATGTCCAAGAATTTTGGTCAGGGCGCAAAATGTAAGGGGCTTTAAACATATATATAAATATAAATATTATTTATTTGGGCTTGACTCATGGGCTGAGTGACATGGCCTAATGAGTCCAGTTCAATTATTGGGATGGCTTGGGGAGATTTGGCTTGGTGGGCTTGGAATAGGGATCGTTGGGCCGGTCCACCGTATCCAACCTTTCTCAATTAGGCTCATGCATACACAAGAGATGACTACAGGCCTTGGCCCATGAGGAGCTCATTCATGATAAGCATGGGTTGATCTTGCTCTATCTCATCCGTCAATCACTGAGGTAATCTAATGGTCGTCATCCACGCCAAGTACCTATAAATATTCAATAACTCCTCCTTCTCATTAAGAACTTTTGAAGAGAAAAGACAAACAATAGTCTATAAAGGAGATTCCATTCAGAAAGATCAAACAAGGCAACTCAAGTGATTTTTACTTCAATTGCTCAAGAATTATAAGGTTGACGCGCGAGGTCTGCTCAAGCTCTCTTACCTATCACTTGTGCATTTGAGACATTGAGATTGCCTGTTCCTCTTCCACTGTCATTCTCTCCAAGTCATCCCGTTATCAAGTGTCATTTCCTCAGCAGCACTCTGAAGTCACGTGCCAGATGGAAGATTCATGCGATGCATGCATGACCATTTTCATCAAAAACCCTGCATCTACATATAGCATCAAGACCATCAACCATGGCAAACCCACCTCCCCATTAAACATCGGATCTTCTCCATGATAGATACAAGCAATATAATTTTAACATGACAACTCAGGTCGATAATTTAAGAAATTTTCTTCAAAAGTCACCTCGTAATCTTATTCTAAGTAAACATGTCAACTCCATTGGGTATCACACATCAGCATCTAAAAAAACTTTTTTTTTGAAATAATCTTGCTTTTTTATCGACAAAATCCTTTACATAAGTTTCTTAATTTATTTTATTTTATTTTTACAGATCTCTTTTACTTTTATATAATACCTTATTTATATAATATAATAATAAATATTTTGAATGATCCCTTCACAGCCATAAAAATCTCAAAAAATAACATTCTTTACCTAAAATTCCGTGTCAAAAATCCCGCTCGGATATTCTATGATAATCAACTCAACTGGCAGCAAGTTTATTGAAAAAGCAGCTAACATTTAAATATTCCCCTAATGTGGCGGTGCAATGAGAGTAAGTCCTACATCGGCCTTCAACATAGCTGCTGGCTCCATTGCCGTTAAAAGGCAGCTTCTATCGAAACATAGTGGCTCCTTTCATTAGCGTGACCGCCCTTATTCTTATTCATTATTTTTCTTTTAAATCACCAGTTTGTCGATTTCGGCTTTTGTCGGTGTGTTACTTAAGACTAGGGATACGGTTGAATCAAGTTTTAGGCGCATCATATAAACCTGAAATCCAAACTACAATCTTATAAGATTTATTAAACTCAATCCTATAATTTTATAGGATTTTAATATTGTATTCAAACTCATATTATAAGATTTGATTTAGAACCCAAAACACGATCCTATAATATAATTTTTTAAATATATTTTTAAATTTTAATAATAGATTTAAGAAAAACCTTGCTTTTGACATAACTTTTCTATATATTAAAAATTAAAATGATGCATGTGGAATTGATAGAAAATATTATAAATCACATTTATTATACAACAATTAAATACATAAATATATTACTTTTGTCATCGTATAATATCTTTAAAATATTATTAAATTAAACCTCCTATTGAGACTAGAATATAATAGAGTGCAAATAATATTAATCTCCATATCAAACATGACTTAAACAAAATTTAATAAAAAGCTCTAAAGCCCGTAACTAGTCTAGTAAATATAAAAGAAAAAATATCCTTGAAAGATAAAAAAGATGGTAACTTCTTCATGTCTTTTTTTCTTTCCTTGCATATTTAGTAATGCTTTTATTTATTATATTTTAAATTATAATACTGAATTATCGGGTATCCATCGAATTTATTAATGATCTAAATCCGATCCTATAATCCTATAGGGTTTTTATTATATATCTAAACCTGACTCTAAAATCCTATAAGGTTGAACCCTATAAAGTTGTTAACATATCGGAGAGTTCGAAAACCCTATAATAGCTAACTGAATACATCCATATTTAAGATAAGGAGATGATCAGCTCTTCAAGTGTAGGAACAATTAATTTTCAAAGGACAAGCATATATATTCATGGAATCCATAGACACCAACAAAAAAGTGTTTAAGAGCTGTCCAAATTGATTATAAAGAGTGGATGAGTCATTAAATATAATACTATTGTATGCAATAAATATAATAATAAACTATTAGCATTTGAATATCTCATTTAATACCTGTAAAATCTAATAAATTGTATGTTGCATGTATTAAATATGACATTCGTAAAAGTGGATGTCATATTCAAAACATGCCACATTCAAAGAAAAAAGCAATATTGAATTTAATACATATGATATTGCAATGATGTTTGAGTAAACAATTTTGTCTAATAGAAATTTTTGTAATTTTTTTAGCACATTGGTAAATAAAAATTTTTCTCATTATTATCGAGTTGTTTTGAAGATGTTTTAGATAAAATTCCTTAGCTTTCGGATCAGATTAAATTAGGTTTTCAAATTCAAATAAGGATAAGGATATTAAAACAGGAAATTTTCTAGGGATTTTTAAATGCCAATGAAGCAGAATTTATACATATATCATACACATACCCATGAGATAATATCAAAACTAAATTTGCTACATATTGTTGAATGTTTCTAGATTTTCAAGGAATTTTTCCTTCAAATAAAGGGGAATCGTATATACTTATGGAATAGTGTTTGAGGAAATATTTGAAGGAAAATATCAAGAGGAAAAGTAGCTAATAATTTTTCTTAATGAACTTTTAAATTTACAAGCTCCAATGGTTGAGTAATAAACATCAACCTTCAACCAATTATCCTTCTTCTTTTTCTCCAAGTGGCCATCTGATTGAAGAAGATATATATTCAACAATTCAATATCAACCGATACTTTGGGAAAAGATTTGGATCTTCAACAAGACTTTTAACTTACCTGTTAACAATAAGAGCCGGCACCACCTATCTTAGCTAAGGTGCTAAACTTTTGCAGGGATCTGTAAAAGAGCGAGTGGTGAGAATTCATTATATTCGTTGATTGTATCTTTACTCAATCCCCAAATTGGAAATCTTATTGCGAACTCTACACCCCTCTGCCAAAATTAGAGATTTATGATAACTAATAGAAAGGCCAATTGCATCAGAGCAGCGGTATAAACCCTAACCACGGCACGATCGGCAACGATAACGTCGTTTGCAAGTGGCACCTACTTCTTGAAAAGCTCATTGAGGTAAACCGGTTCTACTGCCCACTACGCCAAAATGTGGTTTGATGGTGCGAACAATGGTCATAACATGTGATAGACAAGTGGTTTTCCAGTTACAAAAGATATACTCTTTCCTTTTCTTGATCATTGATCAACGCATGGGATCCTTAAAAGCTCACGAAGACTACTTAGTGACTTCGCTTCCCTTGTGAATCTTGCTAATTAGTGGCCAGACCTAACTAATTAGGAGAAGAAGGCCTAGGGGTGCGATTGATTTGTTCTGCCTTGACCTTCGTGGCTTCATACTAGAGCTAGCCTTTAAGCCATGCCTCACAATAGACCTATTTGTTTTGATCCTTAGTTCACTGAACTTGCTCCCATCCTTTGACTTCGAACCCTTAAAAGTGCAATTAACTCAACTTAAGTAATGAGATGAGCTTTCTCTCCTATCATTCCCTCGGGGAACTTTCGCTAGAAGAAGGAAAATGCTTTCTAGAGTCAAGTAAGGCAGTAAAGCACAGACATGGCATGCGGAGAATAGGTTGTAACACCTTCTTCTCTAAGACCTTATTCTGTAACAGCTCCTTCTCAAACACTTGCCATTGTCTGGCAGCCTTGCCCCATTCTTCGATTATTGGCGCATCCATTCCTTGCCTTGCCTTTGCTCTCAGTGCTGCTTGAAGTCAAGTCTGTTAAGTGAAATCCCCAAAATGGAAAGGAAGTAGTCATTGTCGGGACGGAAGAGACAACTACTATCATAAATAAAAGTTGTCGCATATCCATAGTAGTGAACTAGCTGGGAAGGCTAGCAAGACTACTTGGGACTGCAATCATTAGTTAAGCTCCTAGGGTTGAATTCCTTCTGGCTTCCTATTCTAAGCCCTTCCCAGCGATCCCTTTTCGTTCTTTTCCAAAGGAAAGTGCAATCCTTGATTCTTTGAAAGAAAGCACTGCTGAAGAGAAGAGGGCTTTCCTTTCATAGGTTTCTAGCCAGGTTCCTTCAAGTGATAAGAGATTTCAGGCAGTCTAAGGCTCGTCCTACTTACATCGAGTATGATAAAGCGCATCTTTTTAAACTTTCTGTAGCAAGTTAGATCAGAAAGTGTGAAAGATGAGCGCCTGTTACAGATCTAATCTAATAAAGTAAATTTAGTTAGGAATATGAGACAAGATGCAAGCGGTTTAGCTGAGTTAAGAAATTTTGGGTCCGTTTGTTTCGTCAGCGTGCAAACAACATGCGGATGTTTTCAAATAGACTGTTTGTCAAGAAATAGATATTGATGAAAAAAAATATTTTTTTACTCAAATAGACTAAGTAAAGATTAGATACAGGTATAGATAAAAACTAGACCATCAAAACTGTCATGTTCCAGAGGGTATCCTAAACGTGGCAGTTTGCCGCATATAACATTAAAGCTAATGAATGACAATTCGTAGTCACGCAGGAGCTTCGATATCATATGCAAGGCGTGCTTCCAAGATAGTAGGAGACTCATAGGGGTATTACGTTTAAATAGATATCAAAAGCAAGCATAAACTTAAATATATAAACATAAGATCTTCATTCCATACTAAGTTCGTACATCCTTAAGGGCATTCCCCCGCCTTAAAGTCTTTAATCAACATAACCATCACATACGTCAACTATAGAGATTTTTCCTAGAAGTCTATGTTCAAAACTAAAAATACATAAACTTCCTCCAAAAACTCCTAATAGCGTAAGCTCATACCTGGCACACTAGGCTCCTCTAGGCCAACCATAGATAATCATACTGTAATAGAAAACTATAAGGGTATAAGATAATCTTGCTTAGTGAGATAATTCCTAACTATATAACATTTCCATATGACAACCAAGTTATTTAATTCAAGCATATGTAATGCATCAATCACATGATCAACCAAATACACAATGTTAGCTGGAAATCAAGTGTAGCATGGATTTAACGCCCTCCATGACAAGGTTGGGTGGTTACAAGCCATACGACCATCAATAATTGCAGATTTGCCGGCTCCTGCTTGCCCTGTAGACTTCCTGGCTCCTACTGGCCCATATAGACTTATCGGCTCCTACTAGCCACCACTACTACTTTCTCGTTTCCCCACACGAAGAATAGTAGTAAAAATAATGTGACTCACAAGTATAATATGCATGAATAAATTTCAATTAATCATTTAACCATATAAGTTGAATTCATGTTAAGAGTGATCAATCATAATGTCACCATATCAATACAAGAGTCGCATTTTTATTTAACATATCGTCTTTCGATATACTTAATTTTCATTCAACAATTATTTCATAAAATTGGTTCATTCATCTTTTCCTAAATTTCTAGTGCCACTAATTACAAGCATAAGCAAGGAAATGTAACTTAGAAAAAGAATTAACTCACTCCATAATCGGTAGGTCTAATCGAAATAATCCTCTGGATAGATGATCTCGGGTCCCTCTTCACCTAGACAAGATGAAATACCCAAAATGAGTCTTTCATAAAACTTCTATTCTTGAAGTTTTAAGATTTCTCTTAAAATCGCAGTAAAAATCGTATAAATGGAAATTCCAACTTAAAATGGCCATAACTTGCTCATTTTAACTCGGAATTTCGGGTATAATATACCGTTTTCTACCTACTCGAAAAGATCTACGCATTTCTAAGCTTATTTTCATAAAACTAAGTCGTTTGGTTCCGAAAAAGCAGCGATCAGATTTGCTACGAATTTTCAAAAACTTGTTTTCCTTCTTGTAAACAAAGCTCATTTGGAAAGATAAATATTTCAAGTATTTTGTAAACTTTTTGAAAGGTGTATACATATATGTAATAACTCATAACAAATGTATGAAGTAAATGAAGTTGTCTCAACTTATGAAAAGTAAGGTTTTGAACTTGAGATTTTATTAATATTCATTTTACTTTAGAAATGATTCTTGGGTTATTTGAGATGAATATTTCTTTTCCTAAAATTAATTTCTTGCAACTACTTTAACTTCCTAAGGAGTGGTTTTATTTCCTAAATTTAAATTCCAACAATTTTAAAAGTAATAAAATGATATTTTTGTTTCTTGTAATGATTCTTAAAAGAGTTTCTAATACTTGATGAAAATAAGTTTTTTTTTTTTTTTTTTTTATAAAACTTTTTTGTTTTAAGAACAACCATTTTCAAATATATTTATGAGTTTTTAAGAAATCTATTTCCTACTTTTATTTAACAAGAACCTTTAGTTTATGAAAACACTTCCTCATTTATTTTTTTCTATTGAGACAAAAACATTATGTTCATGCATGAATAAAAAATCATAAACTATAGAAATATAAAGGAACATAACAACTTGAAAGATTAAGCAAATAAGAAAGTAAATCAAGTATTGGGACCTTAGCTTCATCAAGGTACCTCAGGACTAAGAAAAGACTAGTCTCGAAAAGAAAAGAAAATGTTTTGACTTGATAAGGACAAGTCTAAGACTAGAATGACTAGTCTTAAAAACAACTTGAAATAAATAAATTGCATGAAAGGTAAATAAATTGTAAGATAATGAGCTTATATGCTCTAAATAATAGATATAGCTATATAAATATATTAGATAGTAATAAACATAAAGAAAACATAAAAGAATTTATGATTATGAACAAAAACAAAGTATGAACCTATTGTTGCTTTCTTAACCTTCATGGTTTTAGAAAACACACACTAAGTTCATACTAAGGAGATGGACATAAAGAAAGCTTGGAGGATTTTCTTGAAGAAAGTTTACCTAAAGAAGAGACTAAAGGAAGCTTTCTTGGAAGACTTCCTGGAGAGGATTTTTGAGAGAATTTGAGAGAGATTTTGGTATAGTAACTTTAGAGAAGAAGTGGTGTGAAAGAAGTGAAGGTATGAGGGGGTATTTATAGGAAAATGTGGGAGGTAATTTGTGTTAATTAAATAAGTAAAAATAAAACAAATTGATGCATGGAGGGGGGTGTGGCCGGCACCATTTGGGTGTATTGGGAGAGGAGAAATTTATTTTTTTGTTATTTTGTCAATTAAAAGTAAGAAATGAAAGATGTGAAGTTGTATTGAAAATAAAAATGTGTAAGAAATAGGTGTATGGTTTGTAAGAGTAGGTTGTAAGAAAAAGTAGAGATAGGTGAATAGTGTATAATAGTAGAAAATAGTGTAATGTAAAAATAGACATGACAATTTAATATCGGTAGTAAGAAAGTACGTGTATAAAAGCGATATATGATATTTTTAGCTACCGAAAAATTACGAAATTGATATTTTTGGAAATCTCATATTTTTATGAGTCTAATGGTATATTCGGAATATTTTTCCTATTCCGGGCTTTCGGACACATTTTTCAAGAACTATGTCCGATCGGGCTCAAAGGACACTCGAATTCCTTCAATTTGATATTTTTATATAACCCATAGCAATTACGAACTATAATAGCTAACTTTTCCAACTTCGTTTTCTAGGGCTTGAGAAAACGGCAATGCCGGACTTAAGCGGATACGGTAATACTAGGGTTTTGGTTGGCTTAAGAATCCGGTTGACTTCTGATTAGGGTTTAGGTCTTTAATTTGGATCCAAAAATTCGGGGACTTACAACATACCCCCCTTAAAGAAATTTTTGTCCTCAAAACTTGAAATTCATACCTGATTCCTTGAACAGACTCGGGTGCTTCTAGCGTATGTCACTTTCTGCCTCCCAGGTTGCTTCTTTGTGTGAGTGGTTTCTCCATAAAACCTTTACATACTTGATCTCCTTATTCCGGAGCTTCTGCACCTTGTGATCCATGATTTGAACTGGGTACTCTTCATATGTGAGATTTTCTTTTAGCCGAATAGGCTCTAGCTCTGTAATCCTGGTAGGGTCCGACACATGTTTTCGTAAGACTGATACGTGAAACACGTTGTGGATTCCAGATAGGTTGGGAGGGAGTGCCAGACGATAAGCAAGATTTCCCACTTTTTCCAACACTTCGAAGGGTCCAATGTAGCATGGGCTTAGCTTTCCTTGGGCTCGAATTTGGTGGATACTCTTGATGGGATTTACCTTTAAGTACACATGATCTCCAACTTCGAATTCAAGCATACGTCTCTTCATATCTGCCCAGCTCTTTTGCCTATCTTGAGCTTCTCTCATTTTTCTTTAGATAACCTGCACTTTGTCAGCCGCATCTTGCACCAAGTCAGGACCAATGCTTAACTTTTCTATGTCGTCCCAAAACAAAGGTGATTGACATCTTCTACCATGCATTTTCTACCATACAATGCTTCATAGGGTGGCATCTGGATTGTGGAATGGTAGCTGTTATTGTAGGCAAACTCTACTAGAGGTAGGTGTGCGTCCCAGCTACCTTTAAACTCTATTACGCAGGCTCGCAGCATATCTTCCAACGTTTGTATTGTCCTCGATTGACCATCTGTTTGGGTGATAAGCAGTACTGAAATGTAGCTTAGTTCCCATACACTTTGCAAACTCATCCAAAATTTGGATACAAACCTTGGGTCCCGTCGGAGACTATTCCAGCGGGTACTCCATGCAAGCGTACTATTTCTCTTATGTACATTCTTGCCAACTTGTCCATAGAGTACGTCATGTTCATTGGAAGAAAATGGGCCGTCTTCGTCAATCGATCCACGATGACCCAAATCGCATCATATCCAGCCGACGTCCTTGGCAATCCACACACAAAATCCATCGTGATTTGGTCCCATTTCCACTCGGGTATTGGCAGGGGTTTCAGAAGTCCACCAGGTCTTTGGTGCTCCACTTTTACTTGTTGGCATGTGGGACATTTCAACACATAGTCTGCTACGTCTCTCTCATGCCGTTCCACCAATAGTGGCTCTTCAGATCTTGGTACATCTTCGTTCCTCCTGGATGCATGGTGTATCCGGAGTGATGTGCTTCTTCCATGATTTCCTTTCTTATGTCCTCATCATCCGGAACACATAACCTGCCTTTCATCCTCACCACTTCATCCTCATCTATGGAAAAATCAGTGTACCTTCCTTCCTGCACTTCTTCTTAATTTTAAAATTGCCTCGTCATATCGCTGGCCTCCTTGATTCTTTCTACTAAGGTGGGTTCCATGACAAGGTTGGCAACTCCACTTCCACGCTTTGCCCTATGAATTCAATGCTCATCTTTCAAATTCTTTTATCAACTCTTTCTTATCAGTGAGCAAAGAGGCTACTTCCCATAATTTTTCCTACTTAGGGCATCTGCAACTGCATTTACTCTCCCTGGACAGTAGTTGATTCCAAGGTCGTAATCCTTGATGAGCTCTAACCATCTCCGTTGCCGCATGTTCAGCTCCTTTTGTGTAAAAAGATATTGAGGCTCTTATGATCGGTGTAGATCTCACACCTTTGTCCATACAAGTAATGCCTCCACAACTTTAATGCAAACACAACGCGGCTAACTCCAGATCATGGTAGGATAGTTTTGTTCATGGGGTCGAGCTGTCGGATGCATAAGCGATTACCTTTCCGTCTTGCATCAACACACATCCGAGTCCATTCCTTGACGCATCACTATGCACTGTATAGGACTTCTCGGGGTCTGGTAGAATTAAGATCGGGGCAGAGACAAGTCTTTTCTTTAGCTCCTGGAAACTTTGCTCCCTCTTGTCTGTCCAGATGAACTTCTCCTCCTTTTGGGTTAACTGAGTGAGGGGCTTGGCGATGGTTGAAAAATTCTTAACAAACTTCCTATAATATCCAGCCAAACCGAGAAAACTCCTCACTTCAGTAACTGTCTTAGGCTGTTTCCACTCCATTACTGCCTTGATCTTCTCAGGATCTACCGATATTCCTTCTCCCGATACGACATGTCCTAAGAAGGATATCTATCCAGCCAAAAGTCACACTTAGACAGCTTAGCGTACAACTTGTCTTACGCAAGTCTGTAACGCCATTCTTAAGTGTTCTCATGGTTCTCGCGTCTTTGAGTAGATCAGATATCATGTCGATGAAGACTATCACGCACTTATCCAGCAGGGGTTTATATATTCGGTTCATGAGATCCATAAAAGCTGCTGGTGCGTTGGTTAATCCAAAAGGCATCACTAGAAACTCGTAATGTCCATAGCGAGTCCTAAAAGCTGTCTTTGGTACGTCTTCAGGTTTAATCCTCAACTGGTGGTATCCTGACCGTAGATCGATCCTTGAAAAGACACTTGCTCCTTGAAGCTGATCGAAGAGGTCATCTATCCTTGGGAGTGGATACTTGTTCTTGATGGTAACCTTATTAAGCTCCCGGTAGTCGATGCATAAACGCATGGAACCATCCTTCTTCTTTACGAACAATACTGGTGCTCCCCAAGGTGACACACTTGGTCGGATAAATCCTTGATCCATTAAGTCCTGTAGTTGAGTCTTTAACTCCTTCAGTCTACTGGTGCCATTCGATAGGGTGCTTTTGAGATCGGTTCCGTATTGACTAATAGGTCAATTTCGAAATCTATCTCTCTCTTGGGTGGCAATCCAGGCAATACGTCCGGAAAACGTCTGGGAACTCTTTACTACGGGTATGGATCCAAGCTCAGGCTTTTCCTCTTCTTCTTCATCCAGGTTACTAATGTTGATTTCATCCTTATCCACCAACTCGAATGAGTTTAACTTCACCGTGGACTCTCCTCTAAACACTACTTCACATCCACTTTGATCTTTAAACCTCACTTCCTTTTGTTTGCAATCCACTAAGGCTTTGATAGATGTCAACCAACTCATACCCAAGATGACTTTGTATTTGCTCATCTCCAAGATTATTAGGTCACACTTAGAGTGACTTCCTTGTATCTCCATTGGACATCCTTTAAGCATTTCCTTTGTCGTCACTATGCTTCCGGTAGGGGTTTTAACTCGAAAGGTAACCCAATTTGCTTGGCCAGGCTAACGGTGATAAAGGAATGGGTAGCTCCCGTATCGAACAAAGCATAAGCGGGTTGACTAGCTATGAGTATGTGTCCTGCACTTCGAATTTTTATGCTAATTACGAGACTGGTATACTTAAGCTAATCGCGGGTATAAAACTTTATACTTGTACCGTAGGAAACTTACCAAATTACATTAAAGAAAAGGGTTTCGATTCTGACCTGACACCAATCCAAAATCTGAACCATAATCTCCATCTGCAGCGGCGAGCTCTGCTCCTTCGTCATCAGACTCCTCGCATACCCATTATCCTTCCAGATTGTATATCCTCATTCCGTGGACAGCTGCTCCAGATCGGCTTGGGTTGCTTCCTTCGCTTCTTTTCTTTGCCGATGCCACTCCTCCCACTGACCAAATGGTCTAGCTGGGGCATTCTTTCTTTGTGGGCATTCATTGGTGAAGTGCCCGGTTTGCTTGCAAACGAAGCAAACAGTAGAAGCCTTCTTTGGGCAATCACCTATCTTGTGGCTGGGGTCTCCACAAAAGTAGCACTTGTGTTGCAACAGCGGGCACCTCTTTGGATAATGCTCTTCCTTGCATTTCTAGCAGGTCACCTTGATCTTGGATGTGTCCTTATTGCTAACAGCACTTCCTCGGAAGCTGTTGAAGGGCTTGAACCTTTTACTCTGAAAAATGGGGTTATAGCTATCCTGAGCTCTCTTGCCGAACACGAAGGTCTTTCTTTCAGGGGCTTTGCTCTTCCTTTTCTTTTCTCCCTCAATGATACGAGCCCTTTCTACCAACTCTCGGAGGGTCCTTAGATCTAACTCCTCTAGACGCATCCTTATATCTTCATCCAGGCCACTCAGAAATACTTGCCTCTTCAGCTCCTCACTATGCTTGAAGGACTCAGGCCGTATTGAAGCAGTCGGCTAAACTCCGTCTCGTACTGCTCTATTGTTCTTCCCTTCTGGGATATATGGAGAAAGTCTCCACTATATTGTACTCTTAAGCTCCCAGGGAAATAGTTGTCCAAAAACTCTCTACGAAAAGCTACCCAGGTCACGGGTGGCAACAATTCCCTGCTTTTCGACTCCCACCATATTCTAGCATTGAACGCAACATATGTGCCATAATCCAGGCGTAGATGATGGGGAACTTCGTAGGCGGCGAACGATCTTTCGATCTGGGCTAGCCAGTCTTCAGCTTCGTCTGGCTTTCCAAAATTTCCGTCGAAATATCTGTTGCTTTTTATGAAGTCCGGCAAGGAACTTCTGTAAGGTCGTGGCGGTGGT
The DNA here is from genome assembly GCA_024138025.1 of Combretum micranthum. Lineage (NCBI taxonomy): Eukaryota > Viridiplantae > Streptophyta > Magnoliopsida > Myrtales > Combretaceae > Combretum > Combretum micranthum. The sequence goes on along the minus strand of JAMXBD010002312.1, from coordinate 4,291 downwards.
GGTGCTGGTAAAGGGCAGTATGCGACTCAGCTTCTGGGGCAGGTGCTTCAACGGTTGCTTCTGGTGCATTTGCAGGCGGTGGCACATTTTGTGCATTTTGCATGAAATTATTGACCAACCCTGCTAGTTGGTTGATGGGCCCACACATCTCCTTGTTGATTCGGTGGGGGATTTGGTGCTTGTTGTCCTGGAGGATTCTCCGGTTCTGCTGGTATATTATTAGAAGCGCGACGTTCGCGTCTTCTACCTCTCCTACCATCTGTTAAATTTTATACTTCTTAAATTTTCGCAACAAGGAAAAGATCGGAAATATCGGAAATTCCATAGAAATAATTAAAGCAATCAAATCCAGAAATCATCAAATCAACATAAAATTCTTGCATTCAAAATAAAAAGAGGAAATTAATAATCCTTACATAACTTGGAGAAGGTGGAAACCATTCTCATCAAAAAGATAATTGTTCAAATAAAACATAAAAGCAAATCATTAATGCATTAAGACAAAGATAAGCCTAGGAAAAGGCTATGTTGGACTCGTCGGGTTATGCTCCATTTCTTCCTTCTTCAACTTCTTCTTTTCACGGGGATGGTGCTGGGTTCATACTCCTGCTGGTGGATCCTTTGTGCCGTTTGAAAATTGTCGCAGATATTGACTAACCGTCATCCTCTTCCCGATATCGTGAGGTGATCTCTGCTTGAGACGGCCAAACTTCGTCATGTACGGAAATCCTTTCCACGGGTCGTGCCATTCGTTTCCTCTTGTCCTTCTTCTTCCTCCGGTGCCATTGCCATTGTGGGGGTCTGGGATCTGCTTCTCAGGAATCTATTTGGATCAAAAGCATTGTTTCTTCTCCCTCCTCCTCAGAATCGAAATCATTATGGGTTATTCCTTGCAATGGTCTCCATGGGTACATCTTGGCTCAGCCTTCGGGAGGTGCCTGACTGGGGATCAAAGGGCTGTCTTCCCAGAGGGATGCAGACTGGGTCTCCTCAGGCTCCGAGTCTTCATTCTGATCTCCTTCCGTGCTACCATTTGTCTCTCCATTCCCTTCGTTTGCTTGGGCCTCCTCCATGATGAAGTCCTCATCTGGGATAACATCTAGCTGCATTCCGACGGAGTTGGGCTGAGTATTGTACTCTGATGGCGTAGGGACAATCCGTCGGTAAGCGGCATACCAATAGAATCGCTCTTCGGCATCTGCCTTCAGCCAGTCCATGATCCGCTAACTCATCATGTGCGTAGATGTATAGAGGTCCTAGCTTATTCCAAGTCCGGAAGTCTGGTTCCTCCGTCCTCTCCGCTTTCAAGATGAAGGTCATTTGTTGCAGCATGGTCTCCCGGTACATGAAAACCATCATTCTTTCGACCACATAAATAACTTCTACTCACATCTCCGATTGCTTACAGCGTCGAATCTCAGCTCGTTGGGTAAGTTCCTCCACAGGGAATGTCTCAATCCTTTCTTCCATAACTTGAACATTTCGCGGGCGGTCCTGGGCCTTCCGACTAAAGCGAACTCCTCACACAGGACCCTCAGTCTAAGACGGTAGTTCACGAAGGTCTCGTCATGGTCTTTAAGGAATTGTCGGGATTTTTCTTTGACCTCAGGGAAAGTCAACTATCAAGCAAAACAAAAAGGGGATCAGATCTTAAGCTAGAGTTTCTATCTTTACTATCTATCTTAAGGTCTATTTCTACTATCTTATGTCTAAAACTTGCGCTCTGATACCAACTTAAACTGTCACGCCCCAGAGGGTATCCTAAACGTGGCAGTCCGCCGCATATAACATTAAAGCTAATGAATGACAATCCGTAGTCACGCAGGAGCTTCGATATCATATGCAAGGCGTGCTTCCAAGATAGTAGGAGACTCACAGGGGTATTACGTTTAAATAGATAGCAAAAGCAAGCATAAACTTAAATATATAAACATAAGATCTTCATTCCATAATAAGTTCGTACATCATCTTAGGGGCATTCCCCCGCCTTAAAGTCTTTAATCAACATAACCATCACATACGTCTACTATAGAGATTTTTCCTAGAAGTCTATGTTCAAAACTAAAAATACATAAACTTCCTCCAAAAACTCCTAGTAGCGTAAGCTCATACCTGGCACACTGGGCTCCTCGGGGCCAACCATAGATAATCATACTGTAATAGAAAACTATAAGGGTATAAGCAAATCTTGCTTAGTGAGATAATTCCTAACTATATAACATTTCCATATGACAACCAAGTTATTTAATTCAAGCATATGTAATGCATCAATCACATGACACTCAACAACCAAATACACAAGATTAACCGAAATCAAGTGTAGCATGGATTTAACGCCCTCCATGACAAGGGTTGGGTGGTTACAGGCCATACGACCATCAATAATTGCAGATTTGCTGGCTCCTGCTTGCCCTGTAACTTCCTGGCTTCTGCTTGCTCTGCAGACTTCCTGGCTCCTATTAGCCCATGTAGACTTACCTGCTCCTACTAGCCACCACTACTACTTCCTTGTTTCCCACACGAAGAATAGTAGTGAAAATAATATGACTCACAAGTATGATATGCATGAATAAATTTCAATTAATCATTTAACCATATAAGTTGAATTCATGTTAAGAGTGATCAACCATAATTCACCATATCAATACAAGAGTCGCACTTTTATTTAACATATCGTCTTTCGATATACTTAAATTTCATTCAACAATTATTTCATAACATTGGTTCATTCATCTTTTCCTAAATTTTTAGTGCCACTAATTACAAGCACAAGCAAGGAAATGTAACTTAGGAAAAGAATTAACTCACTCCATAATCGGTAGGTCTAATCGAAATAATCCTTGGATAGATGATCTCGGGTCCTCGTCACCTAAACAAGATGAAATACCCAAAATGAGTCTTTCATAAAACTTCTATTCTTGAAGTTTCAAGATTTCTCTTAAAATCACGGTAAAAATCGTATAAAGAGAAATTCCAACTTAAAATGGCCATAACTTGCTCATTTTAACTCGGAATTTCGGATATAATATACCGTTTTCTACCTACTCGAAAAGATCTACGCATTTCTAAGCTTATTTTCATAAAACTAAGTCGTTTGGGTCCCGAAAAAGCAGCGACCAGATTTGCCACGAATTTTCAAAAACTTGTTTTCCTTCTTGTAAACAAAGCTCATTTGAAAGATAAATATTTCAAGTATTTTGTAAACTTTTTGAAAGGTGTATACATATATGTAATGACTCATAACAAATGTATGAAGTAAATGAAGTTGTCTCAACTTATGAAAAGTAAGGTTTTGAACTTGAGATTTTATTAATATTCATTTTACTTTAGAAATGATTCTTGGGTTATTTGAGATGAATATTTCTTTTCCTAAAATTAATTTCTTGCAACTACTTTAACTTCCTAAGGAGTGGTTTTATTTCCTAAATTTAAATTCCAACAATTTTAAAAGTAATAAAATGATATTTTTGTTTCTTGTAATGATTCTTAAAAGAGTTTCTAATACTTGATGAAAATAAGTTTTTTTTTTATAAAACTTTTTTGTTTTAAGAACAACCATTTTCAAATATGTTCATGAGTTTTTAAGAAATCTATTTCCTACTTTTATTTAACAAGAACCTTTAGTTTATGAAAACACTTCCTCATTTATTTTTTTCTATTGAGACAAAAACATTATGTTCATGCATGAATGTGAATCATAAACTATAGAAATATAAAAGAACATAGCAACTTGAAAGATTAAGAAAATAAGAAAGTAAATCAAGTATTGGGACCTTAGCTTCATCAAGGTACCTCGGGACTAAGAAAAGACTAGTCCCGAAAAGAAAAAAAAATGTTTTGACTTAATGAGGACAAGTCTAAGACTAGAATGACTAGTCTTAAAAACAACTTGAAATAAATAAATTGCATTGAAGTAAATAAATTGCATGAAAGGTAAATAAATTGTAAGATAATGAGCTTATATGCTCTAAATAATAGATATAGCTATATAAATATATTAGATAGTAATAAACATAAAGAAAACATAAAGGAATTTGTGATTATGAACAAAAATAAAGTATGAACTTATTGTTGCTTTCTTAACCTTCATGGTTTTAGAAAACACACACAAGTTCATACTAAGTAAATGAACATAAAGAAAGCTTGGAGGTTTTTCTTGAAGAAAGTTTACCTAAAGAAGAGACTAAAGGAAGCTTTCTTGGAAGACTTCCTAGAGAGGATTTTTAAGAGAATTTGAGAGAGATTTTGGTATAGTAACTTTAGAGAAGAAGTGGTGTGAAAGAAGTGAAGG